>CM062107.1:0-180735 GCA_031163375.1 Conogethes punctiferalis | reverse complement strand
AGCTGTAAATATTTATAAGAAATAATTATGTACCTAGGTATATTCCTTGAAGAAATACCTTATTTCAACCCAAAATTGTTGTTTGTTTTATTTTTTTTCTGATTGCGCAAGATGGCTGGCAAGTGCTGGATGCGAGAAGCCCAAATCGAGCAAAGTAGCGAACAATGGGGCTTGAGATCCAGCGGACTGCAATAAAACTAACCCCAAGACATGCCACGCTGGCCACACAGCGCATCTAGCCCCAAACTAAGCCGAAGCTTGTACTATGGGTACTAGACAACTGATAACTCTACTTAGATACATTTTTTTTTTGTAAATAAATACATATTATACATAGAAAACACCCAGACCAATACAACAGACATGTCATGCACACAAATGTTGTAATGTGTGGGATCGAACCCACGACCCTGGTTGAGAAGGTAGAGGTCTATACCAAATGAGCCACCGAGCCCAGTAGATGAAGTCTGCAAAAGGCTGATGAGAGAGTAGCTATATGTTACTACTCAGGCAGGCACTGATCAAGAGCTCAAAAAAGGTTGTGGGTACACCTACCCACAAATTCTATTAAAGCTTAACGTTTATTATCATCATTCATCATCCTACCGATCTTAATAGATCGTAGAAATGTGACGCCATAAGTCTATTAAGATTGTGGGCATGCCCATCGTGCCCACGACACGGTGGATCGCGCCTGTACATCATCATCAGCCTATTGCATCCACTGCTGGACATAGGCCTCTCCAGTTGTTCGCAACCTAGGGCAAACATCTGGAGATATACCCATAATCGCCACGCTGGGCAGGCGGGGGGTGGCGATCGCAGGCGTAGCTTTGCGCTCCGGTGACGCTGCTGCCCGTCATCGGCCTGATATTTAGCTACGCCTTCTATCGTGATGGTTTTACCCGCCACCATCGGTTTGCCAGAGCCTCGTTAGTTGTTCGGCAGGATGCACCACGGCAGGTGAGGATGGCTTGGAGCGAAAAGGTGATAGGTCGCTCCCTTACATCCCTGTACACAGGATACCTTCCTGTTCTATCCGCCAAAGTCAAAAATCATGCCCACCCCACCGAACACAAAGTATGGCAAGTGAAAACTAAATTTTTTCCTCACAACCAAACGAAATGGCCGGCGTTGTATTATTGTCCTGTCTTTTTTAGCGACATTAGAACAAGTTATACTTCGTCGGCTTTCATTTGTCCGACTGTACCAAATAGCTGCCCTTTCTAACCAAAATTGAACTTTATCTCATCATTAAGACACAAATTGAACTTTCGTTGGCAATTTTGAGATGTTTTGCACCACAGTTCGGATGCATTTTAAAAGTACGGGATTTTCATTGAAATTGGTTACTGTAATCCCTAATGCATACGACTCATTGTCGTAAATGTCAAGAGATTACATTGACTGGAGTAGAAATTAGCCACAGTGTAAAGAAGAGTGAGTAGTGAACTACATACCTACATACTGCGAAACTGATAGTCGGAGTCATATATTATAATTTGAAATTTATCTATCAAGTCTGGAAAAAAATCCGATCAATGAACGACTGCAGCGAATAATGGCAGATTTTTTTTAAACGAAGCCATCGCTTGTTCTATGGGTCTGGACAAAAAATATTTTTTGTGAATCAAATGTGCCTTAAACTGTCCAGTGACTGTATTGTGCCCTAATATTACACATAATTTATAAACACTCAGACCAATAAAACAAACAAATGTTTGTATTGTGGCGGTATCCAACACATGACCTTGGCTCAGAGGGCCGAGCAACTGACTAAATGGTTTGTTTAATTCTATTGCAGCGGACTTACTACTTCCACCATTACCTGTGTCATATCTTTTCCTTTTTTTCCACCTAACGAAGCAATCTGGTACAATCTAACCTTTATTAGTATTTGTGAAATCATTTTAAATTGGGGCGCCCTTACAACGTTTATTATGAAGTAGACAACGATGGCATAGACTTGACTTGCGTCTCATTATCGTTTTTTTTGTGCTCGCTCGACTCCGTGGCATCCACCGCAGTGTATTTTCTCTAAAGTTCATTGTAATGACGAAGTTTATTGTGCAAACTCAGTGTTATTTATGTCAACAACCAGGTTATGGCCCAGAAAAGTCCGTGAACAATATAAGTGCTATAATAAACTTTAATATCAGTGTGGACAGTTTTGCAGTGAACATAACCTCTCATACGAAGCCGGCAATTTTGTTTTCAGTCAATATCTACCTAATAAGATTATCAATCACAATGAATAATCAAATGGCATTAATTGAAAAGCTATCAGGCCGTGATATCTATGCAACGTGGCGATTTGCAATGCAAACGTATTTGCAACACGAGGAGCTGTGGGATTGCATTGAGATGAGGGCGTTAAAGATACTAACGAGATATTAAAGCAAAAACAAAGATTATTCCTCAGTGGATCCGATAAACTATGTTCACATACAAGAGGCGAAGACTGCGAAGGAAGTTTGGCACAAATTATCATCAGCATTCGACGACTCCGGGCTGACACGCCGAGTTGGTCTACTGCGTGACCTTTGTAATACATCACTTACTGGATGCAAAATGTAGAGGAATACGTAAGCAAAATTATAAACACTGCCCACAAGCTAAGAAACATAGGTTTTAAAGTAGATGACGAGTGGCTAGGCACACTGCTGCTCTCCGGTCTACCCGAACTATCAACCTATGATAATAGCTAGTGAGAGCTCCGGCATGACAATCAGTTCTGACTCAGTAAAGGCAAAGGCTACTACAAGATGTAATATCACCTGAAAATGACTCGAAAGCATTCGCAGGTTACCAAGAATTGTCACAAGAATTCCAAAAGGCAATCAAAAGGACCAAGAGCTACACATTAATAAATATTGGCAATAAAGTCCAGAAGTTAAAGCAAGGCTAAGATACACAAAAAGGCGAGTAGACTCATATGCTGCCGTTTGTGAGCATCTACGACTCAAGATGTGCCTGGTAAGTGGACTCGGTGCATCGTCACACATGACCAAACATAGAAGTTTGCTGTCAATGAGAATGACACGCCTTCTGTAAAGACAATTAGAACGGCAGATGAACAAAATTTAAAAGGCAATGCTCAGGGCAAGTGAGCGTAAATGTATTAACACAAGGGTCAAGAAAATAAACTATTATTCAGAAATGTGTTATGTGTTCCCGAACTAAGCAACTATTTGATATCAGTTAGCCAGATTGTGTTAAAAGTGTGGCCAAGTAAGGTTTAATCAAAATGGCTGTACTATTATAAACAAAGGTCAGATAGTAGCAACGGCCAGTATCATCAACAACTGTACGGCTAAATATGCCTGGAAGAGGCTATGCATGCATGTCCGATGTTCGGAGAGATATTACCTATGGCACCAAAGATGGGACCACCTGAATTTCAATAGTCTGAAAAGAATGTCTGACAATGTAGATCATGTAATTTTCTCGGAAAAATCGAAAATCTGACATGTATCACCTGCAAAGAAGGTAAACAAACGAGGCTGCCTTTCAAAAGGTGATGCAAGAGAGCCAAACCCCTCTTCAATTGGTTCACTCAGACAGATGTGGTCCTATGGAAACACAAACACTCGGTGGAACGAAATACTTCATAACATTCCTGGACGATTATTCAAGAAGATCTATGTATATTTTCCCGGAATAAGTCAGACGCTCTAGAAAAGTTTAAAGAATTCAGAAATGAAGTAGAAAATCAACTTGGACGCTCGTATAAAGTTCTTCGGACAGACAATGGATTGGAATATGTCAATAACAGCTTTTCCTGATTACTTGAAGAGTTCTGGAATTATTCATCAAACTACCACACCATACACTCCACAGCAAAATGGGGACTGCGGAACGAATGAACAGAAGTCTCATAGAAAAAAGCAAAGTGTATGCTCTTGAATGCCAATTTACCTAAATTCTATATTGGGCTGATGCAGTGCACACTGCTGCTTATATCATAAACCGTTCACCAACAAAGTCTTTGTCATTAAAAACACCAGAAGTGTTATGGTCTGGACAGAAGCCATCTGTGAAACTATGGCGTATATTCGGCTGTGAAGCCTTGGTACACTTACCGCAGGAGAAGCGCAGGAAGTGGACCCAAAAGCAAGAAGATGATCTTTATCGGATATTGTGATCACACCAAAGGTTATCGATTCATAATACCAAATTCCAGAAAAGTGATAAAAAGCAAGAGACGCTACATTCCTTGAATCAACTGTCAAAAGGGACTATGTTCCCATAGAACTATCTCAAAAGAAACCATCGATGATGATTATTGATGACACCAAGGAAAGTGAAACATCTGAAACAACAGATGATTCTACTTCAACTAGTTCATATGATACGTATGTGACACTAAATCATCAGACAGCGACTACATACCTGATAGGAGTTATGATAGTCGTCCTATCTCTAACATAATTCTACGCCGAAAGAAGAAGGTTCAACAGTCTTCTGATGATCCGGAGAGAATACATACTGTGTCAACATGACGTTATCATTCAGATGTTCCTGAAACATATAAAGAAGCTGTGAGCTCGATCCATAAGAGAATGGAATGAAGTCTATAGACGAGGAATTAACATGCGCATCAGAACAATAATACATGGACATTGGTTCAGAGACCTGCCAATACCAAAGTTATAAATTGTAAATGGGTATTCCGATAAAGGATGAACCAGACGGACCAAGGTATAAATCAAGGCTGTGGTGCCAAAGGATATGCACAAACCAAAGGCATAGATTACAAGACACATTTTGCACCAACAGTGAGGTATGATTCTATACGTATATTGATTAATCCGTAGCGCTCAGAATAATCTTAAAGTTATTCAACGGATGTGAAGACAGCATTCCTGTATGGCGAGCTGGAGGAGGTCATATTCATGTCACCACCAGAAGGCCTACCCTGTGAAGAAAACATGCATTCCAGTTGACCCTCATATAAAGTTGCAAAAGGTGATCAAGAAGCTGAGTAAAGTATACCATACAGACAAGCGGTTGGCGCCCTGATGCACGTGCCATTGTGAGTCGTCCCGATATCATGTGTGCTGTCAGTCTGGTGGAGTCGTTATCTAAATTGTTATAACCAAAGTCACTGGAATGCAGTGAGAGGATTTTTCAAATATTTGAAAGATACAAGAGACTATGGCCTGTGTTATGTCAAAACCACAGAACTGTCAAAACTACAGGCTACAGCGATGCAGACTATGCAAATGATCTGGATAACCGTAGGTCGGTTACTGGCATGTTTGTATCAGGAATGGAGCAGCTATAACTTGGTCTAGTCAAAGACAGCAGACGGTAGCTCTGTCCACCACTGAAGCAGAGGTCATGGCTGCTGGTGCTGCTCCAAAGAGACAATGTGGATTAAACAATTTGTTGAGTGACACAGTGAAATAAACAAAATTCAATGACTCTTCATTTGGACAATCAAAGTGCTATAAGTGTCATTAAAATATAACTTTCACAAACGATGTAACACATTGAAGTTAAATATCATTTATTAAAGAAAAGTATTATCAAAAGATAATTGCATTAGAGTATGTAAGCACAGACAATCAGTATGCAGATATATTTACCAAAGCATTATGTAAGATAAATTTGCTTTCTTAAGATCTAAACTTGGAATGTGTTCATATAGTTCATTGGTTGAATGATTGTCTTGTTGATGTAATACAGTAGTATTTACTTTTAGTGTTAAGGCTTAAATTGAGGAGAGTGTTGAAATCATTTTAAATTTGGCGCCTACAACTTATAATATGAAGTAGACAATCTATGGCAATACTGGACTTGCGTCTCAGAACTTTTTTTTTTGTCTCGCTCTACTCCGTGGCATCCACCGCATTGTATTTTTCTCTAAAGTAATTTCAAAAATACGAAGTTTAAGTGTGGCAAAAGCTCAGTGTTATTTATTGCAATACAACAGTATAGTTATAAGTGCCATGGCAGCGTGCACCCATCCGACAAAGCAAAACAAGCTTTCGTATGTGAGAAGTTTGTTGAAAAGTTTTATATCGCAGTTAGTTTGTGGGGGAAATGCCGGTCTTAGCTTATTATGGATCGCGGATTCAAAGGAGGATGCAGTAATGACACTTTGTAGGGTTTTCTCAGCGAAATAAATAACCCAAGACTAGCCACACTGGGCCACACAGCGCATCTAGCCTCAAACGAAGCCGCAGCTTGTACTATGGGTTACTAGACAATTTCTGATAAACTTACTTAAATACTTTTTTTTTAAATAAAAATACATAATATACATAGAAAACACCACAGATAGATGACCGGCAGCAGCGTTCACCGGAGCGAGAAGCTACGCCCTGCAATCGCCAACCTGGACTGCCCAGTGGGCCCGTGGCGATTAGGGGTATGTATATCCTCCAGACGTTTGTCCTAATGGGGCGAACAACGGAGAGCTGTGTCCAGCAGTGGACTGCAATAGGCTGTGAGTTGAGAACGGAAGGAGGGGTGGTCCTGTTCTAAATTCAAATTCGAATTGGAAACCACAAGAACAAATCGTCCAAAAGGATGCATTTATTTTAGCAAACTCTTGAAATCTTTGATACCCTCATTCTGTATACCGTATAATATGTATATGTATACGTATAGTGCGTAGAGTTACAAAATAAACTCTTCTCCTCACAAGATTATGGGTCGTGCAGCTGTAGGCCGGAGAGAAAATTGTGGAAAACATCAATGAAACCAGACAGAGCTAATTCTTTACTAAATTGAGCGGAAATGTGCTGAGAGTTGGATAAATAGGGGCATAACAATATTTGTCTTTGTTTTGTCGTAAGTATGCATTAATGTAATTAGAAGTAGAGAACTTTTAACAAGCTAGTCCTTTATCATAACGCAGAGATTTCACGTCTATCATCATCACCAGCCTATTACAGTCCCTGCTGAACACAAGCCTCTCCAGTCGTTCGCCACTTAGAGCAAACATCTGGAGGATATACCCATAAACGCCACGCTGGGCAGGTCAGGTTGGCGATTGCAGGGCGTAGCTTCTCGCCGGTGACGCTGCTACCGTCATCTATCTGCACTGTGGTATTTAGCTATGCTTCAGTGTGATGGTTATACCGCCACCAGTCGGATGCCAGCGCTTCGTTTGGTTATTCGGCAGGATGCACAACGGGGTAGGTTGGCTTGATTGAAAAGATAATAGGCCGCTCCCTTATATGTATGTTCCTACGTAGGTGTTGTATCCTCTATCTATATCATAGCGAGTGTTTGGGAGAATCATATGAAAATCTAGCTGTTAGTTTTATCATCGGTCATCCGTACCATTCAAGGTTTCATCACCATCATCTTGATAATTGAAAGTCATCGGCCGGTACTTTTTCGCGCTATTCTCTGCCCCGTGCACTATTCTTTGGAATAAGCTTCCAGCTGGCAGTGGGCAGGGCACATAGCTAGAATAACGGATGGCCGTTGGGGTTCGTAAAGTTTTGGATTGGAGACCTTTCGACAGAAAACGCGGTGTGGGACGCCCTACAGTGAGGTGGACTGACGACATCTTCTTCTATCATATCTGTCTTATAATATATCTGTAGAAAGGTCCATTCTGTACATGAAATATTTTTCAAAATAACTTTCAGGGGGGTGATCAGTGATCGATACTGATGCCAAAAATGCAATCAGGAAAATTTTGTCTGTCTGTCTGTATGTTCGTTAAGAATAAAAAATTCTGGACGGGTTTTAACGAAACTTGGGACGATTATTCGTCAAACTCCTGGGCAGGTTATAGAATACTTTTCATAACGCTACAATCCAACGCAACGCACCTGTGACAGGGCGTCATGTCAGTGATTGTTGCGGTGTCTATGAGCTGAAGTGATACTTATGATCACGGTGACCTTCAGGGCCGGTTGAGTCCCTGTAAAAAATTAAATATTCAGTACTCTCTTGTACAGAATAAAATGACTTGATTTATCTATCTATAGTAAACATCTAAAGGTGATTCCGGGTAAATCCGTAAATGTCCAATCCCCAATCTCCCGACAACTCCATAAATCACATTGCGGTAGGAGTACGATAGAAATACACTTTGTAAAAAGTGCGAGAGAGACGCAAGAGGTCTTTGTTCTACTAACCCTAAATTGCTGGGGTGACAAGAGTTGGCGAAATGGTACGCTTACTCGACAAAACGATGGGAGATAAAAAGTGATAACTGTGGTCGTGAAAGGGGTTTGGGGATGTTTTAATTAATTGTTGTTAAGTTTGTTTAATCGTTCGGAAAGTTTAATGGAGGTATGGTTATGATTTGAATAATAATGTTTAACAAGCTTGCAGGCAATACATGTCTTCAGAGCTAGTACAAGATGGATGCTGGATGCGAGAAGCCCAAGATCGATCAAAGTGGCAAACAATTACATACCAAAAAAGAGATTAGTGATTAAAACATAAAAGATATATATCCAAATCGATTTACAATTACGCAGACATCTGGTAACAAAAATACATTTAAGAGAGTAGGGCATAGCGAATCTTCGCTCGTATTGAGCTGCCCGTCCGGGGAAGGACCTCCACCCTATAGAATACCGCAGCCAAAGGACTTCAGTCGTGTTTCTGCTGGTGAGTAGGGTCTCCGGAGCTTGTGGGGTCGTGGGGGTGTTAGGGCTGGGCCGGCATGGCAGTGGCAACTGACAGATAACTAACCAGTTACTTGCCAGTTGTCACAGCGACTTGGCTTCTCTTTCGCTTTCCATCAGGCGTAGGGGAAGCCACTTATGTCGAGCCACTATAAAAAAAAAAACAAAAATGTCGTGTGGGAACTCCTCCTTTTTTCGAAGTCTGGTTAAAAATTATTTTCAAAAGTCTTCCCGATCTGTTAGCCACCCTACATCCCCCCAGTTCGATGGCCCATTTTTCCCGTTTTTTCCATGAAATCTCCTTAGAAAACGAGATTAATTAGTGGCAATGGCTAATATACCCAACGGGAAATAGTATAATCACCCTCGTGACCTCCGACAGTAATGGCTTGTTTAATTGGGTCCACTAGTCGCTGATTCCCTTGATGTTGGGGGAAGATTTTGGGGGTTAAGTTTGTTTACAGGGAATTTTTGTTCGTGTGATGTCTGTGTATTAGAGATTTTTCATTTTGTAGTATACTGTACGCGTATAGGGGACGTAAGGAGCAACCAATCATATCTTCGCTCCAAGCCACACTCATCTGCCCCTAGTGTTTACTGCAGAATAATAAATGAGGTTTTGATGGTATAACCTTTACAATTGAACCATTACATTTAAGTGAGGTAGGGCATAGCGAATCTTTGCTCGAATTGAGCCGCCCGTCCGGGAAGGACCTCCACCCTATAGAATACCGCAGCCAATGGACCTCTGGTCGTGTTCGGCCGTGAGTAGGGTTGCCGGAGCTCGTGGTTAGGGGTTAGGGGTTGGGCCGGCATGGCGGTGGCAGCTGACAAGTAACTGACCAGGTCTCTTGCCCGTTGTCCAGCGACTTGGGCTTCTCTTGTCCGCTTTCCATCAGCGTAGGGAAGGCCATTATGTCGAGCCACTATTAAAAAAAAAAATTGAAAGCGTAGCTAAATACCACTAATGATGGGATAAAAGGAGCAGAGCAACGCTCCAAGCCACCCCCTAGTGGGGCGTGCCTGCCGGATAACAAACGACGCTCTGGCAACCATACCGCCATATTCAGCCCAAACCGCCACAGTGGTATTTAGCTACGCCTAAATTATGATGGTTATACGCCACCAGTCGGTTGCCAGCGCCTCGCATGTTATTCGGCAGGATGCACCACGAGCAGGTGAGGTTGGCTTGGAGCGAAAAGATGATCGGATGCTTCCTTACATCCCTATATAGGTAATATCTATATGTTTATCTCGCCGTTTAACTGACGTCCCGCCCCCGCGCCTGTCTGGGCACATATCCGCCTATCGGAGGGGCCTGCACTTGACGAGTCGACCTGTCAACAATAGCAACACGCTACGGCAAACGCCGAATGGAGCCGGCAAATACGAGTAGCGGATACAAAAATCTGATAAATTAAGCAAAAGAAATCCTTGTTTGTTTATCTTATCCTAAAAATACTGGGATGTAAGGGAGCGGCCTATCATTTCGCTCCAAGCCAACCTGCCCATGGGGCATCCTGACGAATAACAAAACGAGGCGCTGCCAACCGAATGGGGGCGGTATAACCAGCACAATTGAAGGCGTTCCTAAATACCACAGGCCAATATACAGATGTAAGGGAGCGACCTATCATCTTTTCGCGCGAACCAACCCTCTTGTCCGTGGTGCATTTTTGCCGAGAACGGTCTTTTGTCGGCAGTCTGGTTTATTCCATGAAAGACATTTGCTAGGTCCGGTCGTTGCCCCCCAAAAAGCCCAAACCCAGTCCAATTCATAAAAGTTCACTGTCACAAAAAGCAAACCGCCAGATACTAGAAAAGTCTACGTCAAAAAAGACTGAATAAGAATCGTCACAACTCCATACGATTATGACCCTAATTTAAAGTTACAGAGCCGATTCTGCCTTCGCTCACCACCGGAGCACATAAAGTTGTAATGTATGCAGCGGATGAGTGCAACAAAGGTGCGATAATGTGCCGAGTGCGGACTGAGCGAGTTAGATATGCTGCGTCATAGGTTGCGGCAGGAGGTCTCTGCGCGGCTGTCTACTACAACAGTTGACAAGTTGAGCAGCTAATAGTTTGGCAACTTCCTACTTCTATTTCAATAAATTTAGAGTATAAAATCTAACTCTTTTGTTTAGGATAGGGGGCAAACGGGCCTGAAGGTCACCTGATGGAAAGTGAACACTTCAGCCAAAATATGGGGATGGGGGGAACATAGACACCAACACCAGGGGAGTCCAGTGCGTTGCCGCTTTGGAAATCTATAGGCTCGCTTTTTGAAGGTCCCTAAATCATATCCACTCGGAAAATTTGCAGCAGGAAGCTGATTCCAAGGCGCGGTTGCACGAGGCAGAAATTGGCGCGCAAACGCACCGTGGAAGACCCCCTACTACAAGATATAAGGATGAAATCTAGAATGGTGCGAGATGTACGATGATGAAAAATAGCAGCCGTACCAGATCAAACAATTCCTCCGAACACTCGCCGTAGATATACGGTAGAAAACGCACAAGACGCAACATCCCGGCGCAAGATAAGGGTCTAGTTTCTCTGAAAGTTCTCGGTCGTCCAATGATTCGAGCCGCTCTTCGCTGGATACGGTCCAAATGAAGAACTCACTGTTTATTTTTTAGTGTAGCGCTGGCCACATAAGCCGCAGAAACGATTACCCTAAGAGAGGGTAGGGCATAGCAAATCATCGCTCGAATTGAGCCGCCCGTCCGGGGAAGGACCTCCACCTATAGAATACCGCATCAAATGACCACTGGGTCGTGTTTCTGCCGGTGAGTAGGGTTTCCGGAGCTCGTGGGGGGTTCGAGTGGGACCGGCATGCGGTGGCAACTGACAGGTAGCTGACCAGTTACTTGCCCGTTGTCACAGCGACTTGGGCTTCTTCCGCTTTCCATCTGGCGTAGAGAAGCCATTATGTCGTGCCACTATAAAAAAAAAATAGTTGACTAGGTTGAGCAGTTACAAGTTTGGCAACACTCTACTTCTATTTCATAAATTTTTAGTAATTAAAATCATATTTTGCGGTGTATTTTTTTATATAGGCGCTGGCCACATAAGCTGCAGAAACTATAACCGTTGAGGGAAAACGCGTTCTGGAATGGATAGCACGCATCGGCAAACCAAGTGTAGGACGTCCTCAGGCAGGTGGAGTGATGATTTGTACAAGATGGCTGGCAAGTGCTGGATGCGAGAGTCCAAGATCAAATTAAGAGAGGTAGGCATAGCGAATCTTCGCTCAAATTGAGCTGCCCGCCGTGGAAGGTCCTCCACCCTATAGAATACCTAAATTGTACCACTTGTTGTCTGTCATACCTTGTCTATAAAGGTTTGTATTTTGTGCAATAAGAATATCAATCTATCTATCTATCTATACCGCAGCCAAATGACCTCCGGGTCGTGTTCTGCCGGAGTAGGGTTTCCGAGCTCGTGGGGGTTAGGGTGGGGCCGCATGCGGTGGCAACTGACGGTAAGTGACCAGTACTTGCCCGTTGTCACAGCGACTTGGGCTTCTCTTTCGCTTTCCATCAGGCGTAGGGTAACATTATGTCGAGCCCTACTAAAAAAAAATAGTTGACAAAGTTGAGCAGTTAAAAGTTTGGCAACTACTATTTCAATAAATTTAGTAATTAAAATCTAATTTACTGTGTATTTTTTAGTGTAGACGCGGCCACATAAGCCGCAGAAACTATACAGTTGAGGCAACGCGTTCTGGAATGATCGCACGCATCGGCAAACGAAGTGTAGGACGTCCTCACGCCAGGTGGAGTGACGATTTGTACAAGATGGCTGGCAAGTGCCGGATGCGAGAAGCCCAAGATCGATCAAAATGGCGAACAATTAGAGGGGCTTGGCAGCGTTGAATACCTCTGAACCGAACTAGTCGTCATCTTAACTAATATTATAAAGCTGAAGAGTTTGTTTCTTTGAACGCGCTAATCTCAGGAACTATTGGTCCCGAATTGAAAAATTCTTTTTGTTTTGAATAGACCATTTATTGAGGAAGGCTTTAGGCTGTATAACATCAAGCTGCAATTATTAGGAGCGAAGAAATAATGGAAAATGTAAAAAAACGGGGAAAAAATAACTATTCCACGCGGACGAAGTCGCGAGCACAGCTAGTTATAAAGTATTCTTTGCCACCCTCCCAAACTGTTGATTATGAATCGTAAAATAAAAGAGGCTAGAGTGCTGGCCCTCCTCTGTAAACACTCGCCCTATTATACCCTTTTATTTGAGCGTAAAATAACCACCCCAATTATTTTCAGGTTATCCTACTTCAATATTTTAAGAGGCTTGTGAAAAATTCAATGTCAGTGTGCTCAGCTACAGTCGGCTCTTTCTTGAGGCATTTTTGTAAACGATGGGGGATTTGCCGGAAACGCCGCTGCCCAATCTAACCTGATGTTTCCTCAGTCGTTTCCACGACCAAAGTCAAAGTCAAAGTCAAAATACCTTTATTCACATAACTTAAAATAAGCACTTATGAATCGTCAAGTAAAAAATAATGTAAAAATATAAAAAGTAATGTAAGAATGTGAATAAAAGCAATTTAAAAGAAGAGAAGCTACCGCCGTGTTCGGAAGGTAGATTTCTACCGAGAAGAAACGGCAAGAAACTCGGTAGTTACTCTTTTTAAAGACCACGGTGAGACATGGGGTAGTCTTTCTCCTAAAGACGGAAACGTACGTCTGAGTCTTATGTGAGTCATACACACTTCCAGAAATGAAAAAAAAAGAAGAGCTTACAGGATGACCTCACTCCACCTGATGGTAAGCGGTCGTGAGGTCTTAAAGTTAGGTCGATTGTTCTTAACATAAGTACTTTTTTTCATTTTCATTTAATCTCAAGACTGCCAAATCTTTAGGGCCGACATAAAACGACATATAGTTTCATACCCCACTTAACTTAGCGCTATAGACTTTTACGAGTAAAATATCTAAAAGATAAAATCTAGATGCGCCATGAAAATAACATCCACGTAGATAGCTCTTATCAAAAGCGTATAACTATTCAAGGGCCCATTTCCAACAGACTCTTGCCTAAACTTGTTAAGTGCGAAGCGGGTGTAAAGGAGAGGGTTCCGTAGTCTGAAATTATGTGGATATTTGAACCTTAAAGCTTAAACTCTAGTTAGGACAAAGGATACGGATAAGTTTAGTTATCAAATTAAATATCAGAAAACATTAGGTAATATAATTGCATCGATGCCGAAGTAAAAAGCTTAAACACCCCACATAAATAAATACTTAAATAACCCAAGACATGCCATGCTGGGCCACACAGTGCCACCTAGCCCCAAACTAAGCCGAAGCTTGTACTATGGGTACTAGACAACTGATAAACGTAGTTAGATACATTTTTTTGTAAATAAATACATTACTATACATAGAAAACACCCAGACCAATACAAACAGACATGTTCATGAACACAAATGTTTGTCCCGAGTGGGAGTCGAACCCACAGCTCTTGGATCAGAAGGCAGGGGTCACTAACTATTGAGCCTCCAAGCCAGCCTAGATTAACAGTAACACATTGGCTATCATTTATTTTAAGATATTACCATTTTGCGTCGAAATCCGCGGGCGACAGCTAGTTTGTAATACAGTAAAAACGGATCCCTAAAACACTAACGACCAAAACTAAAAAGAGATAAATAACGTAAGTAATTCTATCCTTAATACATAATTATTTAAATATTACAATTATCACTTATTTTTGAAGTCGGTGCCAGCCTCTCGGTACCTAACGTAGACTGTTGTTGTATGACGCGCGCGGCTGGCAAATCCACACGACAATATACATTTATTTGTTTGGCTGGCACCGACTTCAAAAATAAGTGATAATTGTTATATTTAAATAATTATGTATTAAGGATAGAATTACTTACGTTATTTATCTCTTTTTAGTTTTGGTCGTTAGTGTTTTTTTTTTGAAGTCGGTTTAATTTTTTTTTAAAAAATAATTTTATTTCTCTATTTTTAGTTGCGTTAATGTGCTGTGACCTTGAATAAAGGTTAATTAATGTCCTTAAGAGTTTTACTTAGGAATGAAAATATTTTGCTTTAAGTCAAGTGAAGACTTTGCGATCTAGAATCAAGCAAATCACTTACCAAATCACCTGCCCTATTAGCCTTGCATAAGTACATACTACTACCTAGTTTAATATCGACCAAAGTCAGTACTGTCCCCTAACTCCTAACCGTTAAGGAGTTCTGTGGCTTCATCATCAGCACCAGATGTTGACGCCCGGAAGCATATACCTGAGTAAAATATGATTACGTAACAAAAACACCATATGAGCATACAATTTTTGGTTGATGCCCTCAATTTCTCCAGGATCCCATCATCAGATCCTGACTTGGTGATAATGGGACCACCTCGGAAGTGTCCTCTATCGAACTGTCGAAAAATTTTTGAAATCCATTCATAATTGACGGAGATATCGGTGAACATACATAAAAAAAAAAAAATATTATACATAGAGACGAATTGAGAACCTCCTCCTTTTTTCGAAGTCGGTTAAAAACGCTTGGAATAATGTCACTTGATACGATCGCCTATCCCTGGCGAGTTAACCTCCTTCCTGAATTTAACGATCTTACCGTTTTTTCCACGAATCCCAACATCCATTGCCTAGTTAGTACAGTCTGAATCCAATCCAATTCAAATCCAAGCAGCAATGTATATGGAAAAGTACAGAGATTCATGGTATTTTCTCGTTTGAAAAGTGCTTTAGTGAGAGCATCGTAAGAAGAAAATCCCAAACGGTATGTAAAAACAGTTTTTTTAAGTAATATCTACATACTTGAGAAGGTTAGGCCTAAAATTCCGTTGTTTGCAGACTTTTTGCTGAACTTGTGTTTTAAGCTTCAAGTGGCTAGATAGATATACAAAGTGTTAATTTGACAATTTGACGAAATATGTATAGCCGAAGATCCTGCAAAGGTTAGGAAATTGTGTAGGAAAGTGGACCCTGGCACTAGGCCGGGAAAAAGCTAGGGCGAAGAAGATGAAGAGATGAAACATAGTGTAGGACGGCTACAGGTTAAGTGGAGGGACGATTTGCGATAGATGGCTGGCAAGTGCTGGCCATGCAAGAAGCCCAAGATCGAGCAAAATGACGAACAATTACAGACCCTTTAGGCCAATCTACTGCGGCTGGTGATGATTTATGAACCCGTATTCACGAACGTTAGTATGCGACGCTCGGACGCACAGTACCCAAGAGGCTATACCCATAATCGCCACGCTGGGCAGGCGGGTTGGTGATCGCATGGCGTGGTTTCTCGCTCCGGTGACGCTGCTGCCGGTCATCGGTCTGTAGTATTTAGCTACCTTCAATTGTGATGGTTATACCTCCACCAGTCGGTTGCCAGCGCCTCGTTTGTTATCCGGTAGGATGCCGGGCACGGGCAGGTGAGGTTGGCTTGGAGCGAAAAGATGAAAGGCCGCTCCCTTACATACTCTACACACTTGAGTGGCGGTCGCACTTGTAAATGCCTTATTTAGCATAATGTTGTTAGTTTTCATAGATAAGTATTGTTTATGGATAATTAATTAATTAAACGCATAGTGTCCGTTTGAAGGTGTGAGTACGTCGTGAGGACGAGGCATCTGATAATTGTTAACTAGTTTGTGCTCTGGCGCATCGCCAGCCGCCATCTTGGAGAATGAGTACCTAGCAACGCTCAATTTGAACAGTGGGTTCCGTTCATTAAAAACACTAGCTTTGATAATTCATTACTCTTATTTACTTCAAAATCGCAATGGTTAAAGTGTGGACGTTTTATATATGAAAATGTCTAAAGAGCAGTATTTGAATTTTATTGTTTTTGCCGGGTGGAAGCAGGACGGTGATAATAATGTTTCATAGTCTATATTTATTAGTGATCGACACTGAAGCCAATTGACACTGAACTGATTGCATTATCAGTAAAAATTTTATCTGTGTGTCTGTCTGTCGGTCTGTCTGTCTGTATGTTTGTTATAGAAACAAAATCTTCTCAATGGATTTTAACGGAACTTGGTGCTATTATTTTTCATACTCCTGGGCAGGTTATTATACTTTTTCATCATCATCATCATCAGCCTATTGTAGTCCACTGCTGGACATAGGCCTCTCCAGTTGTAGGGCCAACATCTGGAGGATATACTCGTACCCATAATCGCCACGTTGGGCAGGCGGGTTGGTGATCGCAGGGCGTAGCTTCTCGCTCCGGTGACGCTGCTGCCCGTCATCGGTGTGTGGTATTGTTATACCGCCACCAGTCGGTTGCCAGCGCCTCGTTTGTTGTTCGGCAGGATGCACCACGGGCAGGTGAGGATGGCTTGTAGCAAAAAGGTGATAGATCGCTCCCTTACATCCCCTAATTATAATACCATAAGATAACTTAAAAATGTCCGTTAAACCATATTTTATTATTGTATGCGTTCTTGGTATGCAATAAAGAGTCTTTCTATGCGTAATTCACCGCAACGTTTCTATATCATTCACAAGGAACTCTAAAAAGAAGCGTGCATTTTCTGATTTGTTACCGTGGAGTGGAGTTTGAATCATGTCTCGTTATCTCCGTCGACTGTAGGTGCCTAGATAGGGCTTTTGCCAAACTCTCTACTAGCAGTTTAACCTTTAACGCTAAAAGAGGAGTAGGTATTATAAGTATAGATGTGTTTGTCTATCTATCTCTATCTTTCTCTATCTCTCTCTGTGTGTGTGTTTGTAAGGGGCAGCACAGACGACAGACTATCCGTGACGCACTTTTTGCAATTATATGCAGTAACGCTTACGACGCGCGAAATCTGTCGCGGATATTTCACAGACTCAACGCACACGACGCACATCTTCGAATATTCTGTCGGCAGACCTAGACGCTCTTTTTTAATGTCTCAGACGCAGACTCTATCGCACAAACCTCTTCTGCTACAGTACCACTCGTGCTGGCCTCCGTTGTCACAGCTTTACCGTCGAAAACATCCCTTCGCGTACAAAAAAGTTCGGCAATTCCTACCTTTGCCGTGTTGTTAAAATGTGGAATTCATTGCCAGCACATGTGTTTCCTCCTTCTTTCGATATAGGATCCTTTAAACGGGGCGTGAAGAAGCATCTTATGGGCCGGCATGGCGGTGGCAACTGACAGGTAACTGGCTTGGTTACCTGCCCGTTGTCGCAGCGACTTGGGCTTCTCTCTCGCTTACCATCAGGCGTAGAGTAGCCATTATGCCGTGCTACTATAAAAAAAAAACAAAAAGTTTGCCGTCTGAGCTGCACCTCAGTCTTCTTTTTTTTGGACTGTGTGAGAAATGATATGCGTGTCAAAGGTGTGAGTGTGGAGATGACGGCTGATAGAGGAGAGTGGAAGGAGAAAACATGTTGTGCCGACCACACTTAGAGCGGGATAAGGGCAGGAGAATGATGATGATGATGCTAACGGGAGCGCAATTTTTGACCAAATTAGGGCCACAGCGGTAAATCCAAGAAAGACAAGAAATATCACAATAATATGAAGGTACGCGGTGACAATAAAGATACAAATCACCGTTTAACGTAAATGTGGTTTTTTGGAGTGAAGGTCGTAATAATCGACTGAGGAACTTATAGAAATTTAAACTACTTCCCTCCTTCCTTACATTTGTTGACAACAAACGCATCTATAGTTCATTCGCGTTAAGAAAATAGTGACTCATCACCGACTGCCGGCCAAGCCACACCCCCTAGCCAATTAAAACGCTAGAAATTAGTAAGGCGAGTTCACAGTGCTCAGTTGAAGTCGGACCTTCGAACTGATCGGTTGTGTATTTTGCGTACTACTTGTTTAAAATTAAATTTGGAAAATGGATATCTCACCTATTAAAAAAAATAAAAGTGGATCAATTATACATAGCGGAGAGAGACGCGTAATTTACAATGTTTATAAATATTTCAAACAGATTGATTTAAATGAGACTGTGGAGAGCATAGTAATTAAAACTGCAAGTGCATGCGGTGTGTCCGAAAACACTGTTTATAAAATTATAAAAGAACAAAAAGAAACGAATACATTGAAATCACCTGTGAAAAAAAGAGCTCGACTATCCACGGTCGATAAATTAGATGAACTAGACAAATGTGCAATAAGGAGAAAAGTACACTCTATATTACTCTAGATACTTTATTATTTTTCTATTAAACTTATTTAATGTTTTGAAAAAAAATGTTTAATTTTTTCTCCATTATGAATACACCCTTACCCTGCAGTTGCACTGATGAGTCACTATTTTCTTAACGCGAATGAACTATAGGTAAGTTAGTTTATCAGTTGTCTAGTATCTACAGTACAAGTTTTGGCTTAGTTTGGGGCTCCAATTGTTCACAACTTTGGGCAAACACCTGGAGGCTTTACCCATAATTGCCACGCTGGGCAGGCGGGTTGGCGATCGCAGGGCGCAGATCCTCGCTTCGGTGACGATGCTGCCCATCCTCGGCTATTAGCTGTCTTCAATCGTGATGGTTATATCGTCACCAGCCGGTTGCCAGAGCCTCGTTTGTTATTCAGCAGGATGCACCACGGGCAGGTGAAAGTGGCCTGGAGCGAATAGATTATAGGTTGCTCCCTTACATCCCTCGTTTATTATATTAGCATAACATCAGCTCAGTGTAATCAGCAATCTGGTTCCCAATTAAGAATGGTCGCCGACAGCTGATTGTTAATCCCGTTACGAGCTGGCCGGGAGCCAACGGGACTCGGGACAATAACGAAGCTGCTTTTAAAACATCCTGTTTAAGTTTTTCGGGGGACGGAAATGTTTTAAGTTGCTTTTCTTAAAAGAATTCCATTTCTAATCAGGGTCGAGAAATCGAATGAACCCCCCGTTCATTCGATTGTCGCTCATCATCATCAGCCTATCGCAGTCCACTGCTGGACATAGGCCTCTCCAGTTTTTCGCCACTTTGGGCAAACACCTGCGTGTTGAGGTCAAGCGCTACCCCCTTCGAATATAACATAAATAAAAATATCTGTTACTTAGATAAATACACTAATACATCATTTAAATTTACTTAGAACTAGAAAATAATTCAATGGTTTACAATATAGGTACGGACTACCCGAAAGCATCCGTAGTGCTCCAAGTAGGGCATCATTTAAGTTGAGGATCCAAAAGTATTTTCGACTCCAACATCAGTGAAATTGTTTCTTTACTTTAGTCTTCGTCATTTTATCATATATATTATTTTATTATAAGTATGTGTACCTATTATGTAATGATATTATGTGTGTATGTATTGAAATATTTATTAGTTTATTCTATACCTACATATTGTATGTAATATTATATTATGTATATTTCTGTGTAAATATGTATATTTATAGATTTGTATTTAATTAATTTTTATTACATATTATTATTAGTCTTTGTCTTTCAAACTTTTTTGGCACACTACCTTATTATTACTTTCTGCTTAGCCCAATGGTTGACTGGTAGAGAATGCCTATGTGGCATTAAGTCTGCCTTTTTGTACACTTACTAACTGTGCAATAAAGACTAAATAAATAAATAGGTGGTTTAATCGCTATTTAAGCGAACTTTTATTACTTGTTCGTTGTGACTACTAAAAAATATAAATATTCCGGCCTTCATACTTTTTTATAGGCGGTTAACACGTTGATAATATTGCAGTATTTTATTTATGGCGGCAACAGCCGGTCGCTGTACTAAATAATAAAGTTTTTGTCTGCGAAGGGCGCGAGAGAAGACAGGGCGCATTGCGCTAGCTCTGAGGGGTTCCGTATGTATCGACAGGCTTCGTTTGACAAGCAAATGTCATGTAAAAAAATAAATAACCCAAAACATGCCACGCTGGGCCACACAGCGCCACCTAGCCCCAAATTAAGCCGAAGCTTGTACTATGGGTACCAGACAACCGATAAACTTACTTAGATATATGTTTTTGTAAATAAATACATATACATAGAAAACACCCAGACCAATACAAACAGACATGTTAATGAACACAAATGTTTGTACTGTGCGGGAATCGAACCCACGACCCTTGACTCAGAGGTCACTACTAAATGAGCCATCGAGCCAGTCATGTAAGGACAAAAGGTGTCGGGAGTAGTAGCCACTTTGGTTAAATGGTAATGAACGACGCTGCTGGCTCTGTGGTCGCGGGTCCGATGCCTGCACAGCATTGTTTGAACATGACGTAAGAAGGCGTAGCTTACACGTAGAGTCTTTGACGTCACTCTGTGCGACGAAATACCACACGGCGTGACGTCACGAGTACTTTCAACGGGCTATAGCATTGTAATTTTTGGTCTAAATTCAAATGAAAAAAATCTTGTTCGTCGATGTAACTCGTGACAGAGTGGTCGTGGTCGTCATTTCAGGCGTCGGTGGCCGGCTTCACAACGCGCCGCCATTCCTCTCTCACAGCTGCCTTCCTCGTGCATTCGAGTAGAGACGATGACCCCTTTACAGTTACTGATGAAAAAATACGTATCTTTTATTTGTGAATAATCTAGAAGACTGTCTAATTACATTTTTTACAGCAATAAACCTATTACTGCAAGAATCCCAAGAGCAAAAATGCCCATTTTACATAACAGCCAGCGACTTATTCTCTTCACGGCGGCAGTCGCCTGTCCTGCCGGTAACAATTAGCATATCCCGAGCATAATTAGCGGGAGCATCTGGACATTTGTTTGGTGTTTTCCCACGTGATTTATCTTCTCGGTAATTTATTTAACAAAGTGTAAAAGTGTTTTTTTGCAAGTTGAACGAAGTTCTGCGGCCCGTATTTTTAAGAGATGATGCATCTCAGCTGTCATTTTGAAAATAGAAAGGCTAATTACTTGCTTGTACGTGAATACGCTCACTTTATAAAATTAACGTGACTAAATTAGGCGTTAACGTGTCCAAGAGAGGTAGGGCATAGCGAATCTTCGCTCGAATTGAGCTGCCCGTCCGGGGAAGGACCTCCACCGTATAGAATACCGCAGTCAAAAGACCTTCGGGTCGTGTTTCTGCCGGTGAGTAGGGTTTCCGGAGCTCGTGGGGGGTAAGGGTTGGGCCGGCATGGCGGTGGCAACTGACAGGTAACTGACAAGTTACTTGCCCGTTGTCACAGCGACATGGGCTTTTCTTTCGCTTTCCATCAGGCGTAGGGAAGCCATTATGTCGAGCTACTATAAAAAAGAACTTTCAAGGTCTCCCGCACCCACGGATCTCTTCCAAAGAAGACACCCTTCGTGGAGTGATGGACGACGCGTCGCGCGCACTCGGCGCCGCCCCGCGCCTCGCTCGCCGCTACATCAAACGGGATGCGTGCTGTCAACGGGTCACGCGTATGGACTGGTCAGTTCTTTTTTTTTATATAGTGGCTCGACATAATGGCTTCCCTACGCCTGATGGAAAGCGAAAGAGAAGCCCAAGTCGCTGTGACGACGGCCAAGTAACTGGTCAGTTACCTGTCAGTTGCCACCGCCATGCCGGCCCAACCCCAACCCCCCACGAGCTCCGGAAACCCTACTCACCGGCAGAAACACGACTCAGAGGTCATTCGACTGCGGTATTCTATAGGGTGGAGGTCCTTCCCCGGACGGGTGGCTCAATTCGAGTTACAATGTCAAAGAAAGGAATTTTTATGATTCCTATTAGGTATGTAAGAGATCGCGATAAGGTAGCCTATTTGTACAACAAATGTCTACTATACCTACCTAGTTCTTAGTAAATATATGGTGTGCAATATATCTACATCTACACTAATATTATAAAGTGGAAAGATTTGTACTTATTTTTGTATGTTTGTAATGAATAGGCTCAAAAAGTACTGGGCCGATTTAAAAAATTATTTCACCAATAGAATGCTACATTCTTCCAATTTGACATAGGCTACATTTCATTTTGAAAAAAAATAGGGATCCTTAGTTAAATTTGCCCGAAGGTGTAGAAAAATGAGTCTCCTATGTTATATGAGTATGTATGAGAATAGGTCGTTTAGAGAGAGGTAGGGCATAGCGAATCTTTGCTCCAATTGAGCCACCCGGTCCGGGAAAGGACCTCCACCCTATAGAATACCGCAACGGCAGCCGTGTTTCTACCGGCGAGTAGGTTAGGGTTGGGCCAGCATTGCGGTGGCAACTGACAGGTAACTGACCAGTTAGTTGCCCGCTGTCACTACAACTTGGGCTTCTCTTTCACTTTCCATCGGTCGTAGGGAAGCCATATGTCGAGCTACTATAAAAAAAGTCGTCAGAAACTAGAAAGTATTGTATGGTTTCCTCAAAACATTTCTTTTAATGGAAAAATATTTCCGACTTCTCCAAGTTTGATTCCGCTCCGTGTACAATGCAGCTCATAAATTATTAATGTTCAGCGGAATTTATGATGCGCCCCAGAAGTGGGGGGAGGGGGGAAGAGCACATTTCTATAATGAGGAATAAATACTAGTCGCATCAGCATAACAATGTCGCGAGGAGTCTTGAGGAGCTGAGCGAATACGGAATAGTTACTGTAGATAAAATTTCACGTACCTATTTTTCGACTATAGCAAGAGCTATTTACCTATTTATTGAGGAAACAAACAGCATACAGTAATTTAATGTAAACAAATTGATTTAAGTCTCAATTGTTTGGCTGTTGTTATTCCATTAATTAATAAATAAATACCTTCCATGTTCCTCAAAGCTAATAAATTGTAGCATTTAGCAAATAAAGTTTCCAACGCTAATAATTAATTAATTACTATATTTCTCTCCGTGACATAATCTATAATGAGGATATTCGAAGGACCAAAGTGACCGATATAGCAAAATTCATCATCAACATTTCCAGCCTGTAAAATTCTACCAATGAAAGTTGTCATTCGAAAGGATTTGTCTTAGGCGACATCGTCCGTGTGGTTTACGGGTTTAGAATAAATAGGACAATAAGCATGATTACTAATTTTTGTTTTGGGTTGATATTATGCATCACCCAATCATAGAAACATTGTTGAAACAATTACTCCGCTTGTATAAAAAGAACCCGAGATATCACAATTTCAAAATCACAACTATGAACTCGCCCAAAAACGTTTCAACGAGTAGGTATTGCGTGGTGTTTTGTATGCCTCGTATAAGAAGTTTCTTTAATGGCTATTATATTAAATACTGCGTATACTGCATTGATTTCTTATCAAAATATGTTCTGAATAATGTAGGTACCTTAAATCTTAACTAATATTATAAAGCTGGAGAGTTTGTTTGTTTGTTTGAACGCGCTAATCTCAGGAACTACTGGTCCGAATTGAAAAATTCTTTTACCTATTAAAATGGACTTTCCCTGTGAACTTTGAAGGGCCTATAGTGCTCTCAAAATATTTTTTTTATTTTATTTTAATGAAGAAGTGCATACTTTTTTCTTTGATCATTATGGATAGAAAACATCCTTTGATCACCCATCACATACTTATGCACTTGACTCTTAAACAAAAAAAAGTTTACCAACTCCATTTTATTTCCTCGGATTCGATTAAACTTCGAATCGAAGGGGGCTATAATCATTTTCTTCTTAACCCCTCCCCAGATGTCCGCATTTAATTTTTTTTCATATCAAAGCCAGCTGACTGATGGGGTTCCGATGTCGTCCGGACGGTAGTGTTGTGGAAGTATCGAGAGTTTAAATATCGATAGTTGGAACTAGTAACTCCAAAGATAGTATCGGTATTATGGCTCGAATTGATATTACAGGTGGAATTAATTTAAGAACAACGATTTGTCTGTGCCGCAATAGTCATAGGCACAAGGGAACACACTTGCTTGGTTTCATTTAGACACAATATCAATCTTTATTTATCTGAGGGCACGGTCGTGCCCTCGCCAAGACGAGCCAAGCGAAGCGCAAGGGCACTACCTATCTTTTCTCGAAAGGTATCGCCGGTTTTTTGAACCCTCATAACTTTGGTTTGAATGATGCTAAATAATTAAAATTTTCAAGATAGAATGCCATCAGTACACTTATTAAACATACAAAGTTTGAATACCGTAGCATTATTACTTTGGTTTCTATTAACATGTAAAAACCTCCGATTTCGTCACTGACTGACTGACTGACTGACTCACTGATCATCAAAATTATAGGGTACTTCCTGAAGTCTTAGAAAGCTGAAATTTGGTATGTAAGCTGCTATTAGTATACAAACAAAAGAAAAATTATAAAAGTTTAAACTTTACCCCCCCAACCCCTAAAATTAGGGGATGGCAGTTTGTATGAAACAAAAAATTCTTAAGGTGCTTCCTGAAGTTCTAGGAAGCTAAAATTTGGTATGTAAGCTGCTATTAGTATACAAGCTAGAGGAAAAATATAAAACTTTAAACTTTGGCTGGCAAAACACCCGACATTTCTTGTCGGGCCCGGCAAGAAATCGGATTCCAACAAGTGTGAATAGCTCCATATAATATAAATGTTCTGCCACTGTAACCTCCGATTAAAATCCGGACCCGACACCCGTCAAATGGGAACGGGCTGTAAATATCACAGGCCGATGACGGGCACCAGCGTCACCGGAGGGAGAAGCTACGTCCTGCAATCACAAACCCGCCTGCTCAGCGTGGTGATTTCGAGTAAAGCCTCCAGTTGTTTGCCAGAAGTGGCGAACAATTCGAGAGGCCTATGTCCAGCAGTGGACTGCTATAGGCTGATGATGATGATGAACTGACTGCGTACTATATAATATATATATTTACTCAGTGAATAATTACTAAAAAATAGGGAGAATAAGTAAAAATACAATACTGCAATAAACAAGCAACCTACAAAAAGAGGTGAAATCCCCCCAAAAACATTTTCATGTAAAATTTCGCATAATAATGAGGATATTTTTTTTTTCATTTCCACAATAGTTCTTACGAAAGCTCAACGGCCAAGCCACATATTTTGGCAAAGATGTTAAGTTTGTGATTGTAGAATAATTGGGGGCGTGTAGAGTTGTAGTCAGCTTGGCCGCTTCATGACATCTGATAACTTTTTGACAGTGCACGCAATGTGGTCTCGCCCTCGTCTTGGCTACATTTTACATGAAAATGTTTTTGGGGGGATCTACTCTACTTATTAATTTAAAATAATCTTCTCCTGGTCGTGTCGATAATAATGACAACCGGTCAAATTATACAAGACCAAAACTCTGTCACAAATGCAGCATTTCCTTTAAATAAAAAATAACAAGAGAGGTAGGGCAAAGAATCTTCGCTCAAATTGAGCCGCCCGTCCGGGGAAGGACCTCCACCCTATAGAGTACCGCAGTCAAATGACCTCTGGGTCGTGTTTCTGCCGGTGAGGGGGGTTTCCGGAGCTCGTAGGGGGAGACAGGTAACTGACCAGGTACTTGCCCGTTGTCACATTGACTTGGGCTTCTCTTTCGCTTTCCAACAGGCGTAGGGAAGCCATTATGTCGAGCCACTATAAAAAAAAATCAAATAAAAAAAGCGAGTATTCTTACTCGCTTTTTTTATTTGATTTTTTTTTCTTTTACTTTTAAACTTCTGTTTAAACAAACAAAGTAGTCTAGACAGCGAGCTATGGTTACTGCCAAGGGTGAGGACTGAGGCAAATCCTCCCAAATGACAATTATCATTGGGGAAAGCCTGTGTCCAGCAGTGGACGTTTGCAGGCTGATAATGAGTGTCGATGCCATCAATGGTAGTCTTTCATGTAAAAGTATCGATAAGTCGACTATCGACAAACTGCAACAGGCAGCCCTACCGGAGGGTAGATGTCGATATCCAATTGAGGACTCATTGTGAGGGGAGAGAATTTGTCAAGATTATTGCACGGAGAGGAAGTGCGTAATAAATAAACTGGTTTCTTCTCGCGATATTGGAGAGATAATAATGTAAAGTGTTGGTAGATCTGCGAGTAAAAATGCATAAGACAAAGCCATAATGTATTTGTAAGCTGTCCATTTAGATATCACGGGAAGTTGATATCCCCTACGATCCCCCGAAGAACCCACCACGGCTGCAAGGCACACTGGCATTTAGAATAGGACCACGCCTATTGCAGTCCACGGCAGGACATACGCCTCTTCAGTTGATCGCCGCTTAGGGCAAACATACTCAATACTCAATCATTTATTGCATCTATAATGTAGGTACATAAATATTACAAGATGTTATAGGTAAGTTGGATCATTATAGACCCTGAAAGGGTACCGCAATTGAAGAGAGGACGCTTATAAGCTTTACTACTCCAATGAATGTGTAAAATTTTTGTATTAATATTAGTACATAATATATGCATATACAGTTACCTAGGTATATTATTTCTTTTGTTTATTTATTATTTTCCTTCTTACTATATTTTGTCGTTTAGATACTCATTTAAACTATAATAGCTTTTATTTATTAAAAATTGTTTCAATTGTGTAGTAAATTGTTTAATGTTAGTCTGTAATTTAATATTCTCAGGTAATTTATTAAATATTTTGATGGATAGTACATAGGGGCTATTTGCGTATAGGGCCATTCGAGACGCATGGCCCATGTGGAGAATATATCCATACTCGAAACGCTGTGAAGGCAGGTTGATGATCGCAGGGCGTAGCTTCTCGCTCTGGTGGCGCTACAGCCCTTCATCGGTCTGTGGTATTTAGCTACGCCTTCTATAGTGATGGTTTTACCGCCACCAGTCGGTTTGCCAGAGCCTCGTTTGTTGTTCGGCAGGATGCACCACGGGCAGGTGAGGATGGCTTGGAGCGAAAAGATGATAGGTTGCTCCTTTACATCCCATCCTTTACATACTAATTTACAAATGCGTTTAGGAATTGTATCATATCTGTTTTGAAGGGTCAAGAAAACCCTTCTTAAACTTTTAACATAATAGTGAGACTAATATAAATTATGCGTCTTTTGCGTCTGTAATATCTACCACAATATTTTGCTAAAATATCCAGTTCAATCTATTTGTTTCTCTCTAATGTCAAATATATTATGTATTAATATGTGGTGAACGGTGCTGGTGTCAAATAATGTTATAACAATATGAAACAACTGTGTAGCTACTAAAGAAATTTGTCACTGTTTGTTTACCTAAATAAATGAAAAAAAAAAATGCGAAAATACGTAACTTTTATTTATGAACAATCTGAAAGACGGACTAATTACATTTTTTACGGCAACAAGCCTATTGTGATGGTTCTCTATCTCTTACCATACGCTTAGTCTGATTGTTATGTCCAAATACGAGTATAATAAAGTTTTCTTATTCCATTCACAAGACCCTCGAGTAGCTCGTACTATAATGCGAGCGATATTTACTGGACTGCTCGTCAAGAGGCGACTTGAAAGGGCCCCTCAGGCGGCGTACGGCGTATACAGAAAATGGTGAGTTTCACATTTAATCTGGTGTTTGGTGTAATACAGGAGCGTTGGGCGTTTGCGAAGTCAGACACCAAATAAATGACTGGCTCGGTGGCTTAATTGGTTGTGACCTCTGCCTTCTGAGCCAAGGGTCGTGGATTCGATCCCCACACATTACAAATATTTGTGTGCATGAACATGTCTGTTTGTATTGGTCTGGGTGTTTTCTATGTATAATATGTATTTATTTACAAAAAAAATGTATTTAAGTAAGTTTATCAGTTGTCTAGTACCCATAGTACAAGCTTCGGCTTAGTTTGGGGCTAGATGGCGCTGTGTGGCCCAGCGTGGCATGTCGTGGGTTATTATAATTATATTCACAATAACGTAATTTACAGAGAGAGTAATTTAGAACAAATTGCTGAGCGGATTCTGTTGGTTGAGTCCGCGTATGTCTATTTGTTCGCTGTACTCATTTACCAGTCTCCATAAAGGCGACAGAAAAATCTCTTGAGATTGACTCACCATATCTGCCGGATTCTCTCGCTTGGACCACCCTCGGCTCTAGACCAGCTCAACTTTGATCCGCCACCTGTAAACGCGTTTGATCATTTTAGAATGAAAACAACGCATTTTTAGGGTTTGAAAATAAAAATAAATAGCGTCCCTAAGTGGTAAGGGAGGGGGATGAAAAATAAGTTGAAAAAGTGGATATTTGAGTGGAGATCTTTTGCATTAACGATGGTGTTTTGTAAATATTATTAGTAGGAATGGGATGTAAGGGGACGGCCTATCAACTTTTCGCTCCAAGCCAACCTCACCTGCCCGTGGTGCATCCTGCCGAATAACAAACGAGGCGCTGGCAACCGACTGGCGGCGGTATAACCATCACAATTGAAGGCGTAGCTAAATACCACAGAACGATGACGGGCAGCAACGTCACCCCGGAGAGAAAAGAAGATATGCCCTGCGATCGCTAACCCGCCTGCCCAGAGTGGCGATTATGTGTATGTACTTATAACCTCCAAACGTTTGCCCTATGTGGCGAACAACTGGAAAGGCCGATGTCCAGCAGTGGACTGCAAGAGGCTGATGATGATGATTAGCCTTCAAAAGTCCACAACTGAAAATTGTCATTCTTAGTTAGGTTTTATTTACTGGCTCGATGGCTCATTTGGTAGTGACCACTGCCTGCCGTGCCGAGGGTCGTTAGTTCGATTCCCGCACAGTACAAACATTAAATTTGTGTTGGTCTGGATGTTTATTATGTACTATTGTACATAATAAACATCCAGACCAACACAGACAACAGATTTGTTTATATGTCCACCAGTGGACTGCAATAGGCTGGTGATGATGACGTCAGTCGGAAGTCATTTGTTTATATTTATAAATTATCTGTCCGAACTGTGTGCAAGCAAAGTTTTCCTTAATGCTTGTCAAGATTGGCTATAGTTTATACCTAACAACCTGATATCCTACTATTCGGTTTGGCCCGAGGTAACATTATGTTTTTTCCTCCTAAACCTGTGCTCATAAGAGCATTGACCTTGACTTAGAGACAGGGAGCTTGCAGTTTTATTCATTAAGTGATAATTTTTCTAGTTTTAAATTCATTAGCAACTTATTTAGGAAAATCGTTCTTAATAAGCTTAAGTTTTATACACTAAGTGATATTTTTTCTAGATTTAAATTCATTATTCAAATTCAAATCATTTATTTCGGATAACTTAGATCCATGGGTTAGTAATAATGCTTAAAAATCTAAGGGTTAGTAATACTACAATACAAGTAATTTATACGATACATTTAACTTAGTGAAACCTATTTGGGCAAATCGTTCTTATTA
Organism: Conogethes punctiferalis; assembly: GCA_031163375.1. NCBI lineage: Eukaryota > Metazoa > Arthropoda > Insecta > Lepidoptera > Crambidae > Conogethes > Conogethes punctiferalis. Next base: position 150,945 of record CM062107.1, on the reverse strand, counting down.
AGCTTAATATAAATGTAATTGATTTTTTTTGTTATAGTAACACTGCATATAGGAATTGCATGCCAACATTGCCAGGGTTGCTTAAGTGTGTGGACTTTGTTTTTTATAATATCTCTTTGTACTATGGTATATCTTTAATATTTTTAACGTTTATGTAGTCATTTTTGAAGAGTATTCCAATTCGAGAAATCGATAGATAGATATATTTTATTGCACACTGAACAGTTGACTTATATCTGAACACAAAGATATACGTATCAGGGTACAATTTAGACGGTGTTATCGCTTTAGGACAGCCTTTGGCAAGAGAGAGAGAGAGAGAGAGAACATCTAATTAAAAAAGGTGTTGATTGATAATCAATTTAATTGATAAGGTAATTAGTTTTTAGTGCTAATATCTGTACAAATATGTCACTATCTCCTAGCCTACACAGTATTGCTATATAGAAACCTAAAAACATACTGTACGTGTTCTGATATAAATTGGAACGCAGGAGCGTCTCTACTTACAGATTTTAAGAAAATATCAAGATGTTCATACGTGGTATCATATTTGTAACGCTTATCGCTAACATATTAGCAACAGCATCATCTAACGAATTGTCAGACCAAGGACCCTATGAATATTTAGCGCGTGACGTTACAATCACTGTGAAATCTGAACATCTCGACGATAGTGATGAATCATTGCTGTCAATATTGAGTCAAGATGACGAGGCAAGCATCGTTAAGTTTCCATATTTACCAGAAAAAAATCATATTACAGAAGATATAAATGACGAGGATATTCAAGACCGAAATGGTGATGAAACATTGATAGAAGAATCATTTTACGGTAATGCTTCAAGCAGTAACTTCACAGCTGATTCAGAAGATTCAATAACTGACAGGAATATTGAAAGACAAGTGGCTAATGAAACATTGATAGAAGAATCCTATTCCGGTAATGATAGAACCGGAAACTTTACAACTGCTGAGGAAAATCTTACTTATAATGGGACATTTGTGTCAGAATTGAATACTACCACAGAAGCGAGTACATTAAGAAACAAGCGTGAAACATCGAAAGTGAATCTGGACGATATAAGCGCAATAGTGACTGTGGTAAATAAGAAATTTGGAATAGAGAAGACGTTTTATATTAAAAAAGCGATTAAGGTTGTCAAGGGTCAGAGATACTCTTGCAGGATCGGCTTTCGAGAGGACAATGTTGTGGTTTATCACCGATGCAAATGGGTTGGGTAAGTTCTTAATAAGTTTTTTTTTATTTTTATAGTAGCTCGACATAATGGCTTCTCTATGCGTGATGGAAAGCGAAAGAGAAGCCCGAGTCGCTGTGACAACGGACAAGTAACTGGTCAGTTATCTGTCAGTTGCCACCGCTATACCAGCTCAACCCTAACCCCCCACGAGCTCCGGAAACCCTACTCGGCAGAAACACGACACGGAGGTTATTTGGCTGCTGTATTCTATAGGGTCCTTCCCCGGACGGGCGGCTCAATTTGAGCGAAGATACGCTATGCCCTTCCTCTCTTAAATATAGATAGTTCATATTCATATTCTTTAATTGCTCTTTTCTGATATTGCCGCCAGGCGCTAGTGGAGCGTAAGTAAGGTCTCCGAACTGTCAAAAAGCATTGTTTCTGTAGGCTGAACGGATAATTTCGGAATATTAAATTACTTTGTTATTTTGCTGGACATAGACAATAGACATCTCCAGTTGTTGGCCACTTTGGACACTTTGAGCAAAGATCTGGAGACATTGACAGAACGTTCAGTTTGTAAGAAAGCCAGTAATAACTAAATATGACCGAGGACCTCACTCTACAGTGGCGCCAACTGGCAGGTACAAAAACGATAGCTGACGACATAATTAGAACATAATGAGTATATTCTACGAGTAATTATGACGTCCGCTTAACGTATCTGTTTGTATTGGTCTGGGTGTTTTCAAGGTATGTATAATATGTATTTATTTACAAAAAAAAATGTATCTAAGTAAGTTTATCAGTTGTCTAGTACCCATAGTACAAGCTTCGGTTTAGTTTGGGGCTAGGTGGCGCTGTGTGGCCCAGCGTGGCATGTCTTGGGTTATTTATATTATTTATACTTTTAGAGCCTTATAAAGGAATGTATTGTGTGTGAGGTTTCGAGTAAAAAGACTCCTTGTCAGTATCACTGAGATTCAGAATCAGCACAGTAGGTACCAATTTCGCAACATGCAGATAAACCATATTAAGAAACAGCATTCAAAACTGGTTCGGGGCTTTCTTTAATAATAAGTAAACCTGTCGAGAATCGTGAGTGTGAATCCCAACCGGTACAAATCTTTAAGTTTTTATGCTTATACGCGTATTTTATTATAGTTACTAGTTTTTATTATAGTTTATTTATTACTACAAGCGACTTGGGCTTCTCTTTCGCTTTCCATCAGGCGTAGGGAAGCCATTATGTTGAGCTACTATAAACCAAAAAAATAACAAGTCGTTGGGGGGCCTATGTCCAGTAGTTTATGTTTCAGGCTGATGAAGATTTATTTGTTTCAGAACCCATTTTAAAGAAGATTTTTCAGAAGAAGACATTAAGGAAGATAAAGGAGATTTCTTCAACGATATCGCCAACTATACATAATTTAATATAGTCGAAGTATCCTCCTATTATGCTGAAACCAAATTTAACCAACAAGAATATTATAGATTCACTGGTAGAGAATGCCACACGGCATTAAGTCCGCCATTTGTACTTTTCCTTGTGCAATAAAGATGAAATAAATAAATATTGTGATTTTCAATGCAATGAAACTAGATCTATCAATATCGACAAAAACCATGTTTTTTATACTAGATCACTATTTCTGTGATAAGCGTTACTCATTAAGGGAATTTTTAATTCATCATCATCAGTCCTTGAACCAACCGTTTGGAAGAATCGGCTTGGCGATGTAAGACGTACATAAAACAGTCAAAGTAATATTAAAATTATATATTCTATTCTAAAAAGTGACTTTTCTAAATAAAAGTGACGGTATAAAACGGAAGCTAAGCATTTTTGTTTATATAAATTTATAAACTACTCATCCCAATCAAATTATGCAAAGTTTACCTTAATGCTTGTCAAGATTGGCTATAAGTAGTTTATAATCTGTGTACCCTCACATTCGGTTTGGCCCGAGGTAAGATTATGTTTTTCCTCATAAACCTGTGCTCCTAAAACCATTGACCTTGGCTTAGAGACATGAAGCTTGCAGTTTTGTTCACTAAGCGATATTTGATTTTTTTTCGAAAAGACGAACAAAAATACTTAAATCTAGATACAAACATTATAATGTAGGCCGTCTTATCGCTGTAAAAACCGACCTCTTCCCGATAACATTCAATTAGATTCATCTAATTAAAAAAGGACCGATTGATGATCGTTTTGAATTATTTTAAGTGATGATATCTGTAGACAAAGATAACAGGATAAAATTCTTTAAAAACATATGATTATCTCCTAGCCTACACAGTGTTGGTATAAACAAACCTAACAACATAATAAACGTGTTCTTATATAAATTAATGCAGAAGCGTCCCTTCTTACAGATTTTAAGGAAATATCAAGATGTTCATACGTGCGACCATATTCGCAACGCTTATCGCTAACATATTAGCATCACCACTGTCTAACGACTTGTCAGACCAAAGACAATATGAATATCTTGCACGTAACGTTAGAATCACCGTGATATCTGAACATCTCGACGATGACGATGAATCATTGCTGTCAACATTGAGTCAAGAAGATGAAGCAACCACAGTGTTTCCATATTTTCCAGAAGAAGTTCATATTACCAATGGTACAGAAGATGTAAATGAAAAGGATATTCAAAACCAAAATAGTAATGATACATTAATAGAAGAAATATATTCCGGTAACATTACAAGTGGTAACTTCACAGCTGATTCAGAAGACTTAATAACTGACAAGGATAATAAAAGTAATGAAACATTTATAGAAGAATCAGATGGCAATACAAGGAACTTCACAGCAGATGAGGTAAATCTTCTTGATAATTGGACATTTGTGTCAGATTTGAAGACACGTAATTTAACCATAGCAGAGAATGGAACATCAAGAAACAAACGTGAAACATCGCAAGTGAATATGGACGACGTAAGTGCAATAGTGACTGTGTTAAATAAGAAATTAGGAAAAGAAAACACGTTTTACTTCAAAAAAGCGATTAAGGTGGCCAAGGGTCAGAGATACTCTTGCAAAATAGGCCTTCGACCGGACAATGTTGTGTTCTATCATCGATGCATCTGGATTGGGTAAGTTTAAGAGAGGTAGGGCATGGCGAATCTTCGCTCGAATTGAGCTGCCCGTCCGGGGAAGGACCTCCACCCTATAGAATACCGCAGCCAAATGACCTCCGCGTCATGTTCCTGTCGCTGAGTAGGTTGGGGTTGGGCCGACATGGCGGTGGCAACTGACAGGTAAATAAACAGTTACTTGCCCGTTGTCACAGCGACTTGGGCTTCTCTTTAGCTTTCCATCAGGTGTAGGGAAGCCATTATGTCGAGCCACTATAAAAAAAAAGTTCCTAAAAGATTTTTTTAAATTTTTGGCTGGCTTGATGGCTCATTTGGTAGTACTTCCTGCCTCCTGAACCAAGGCTCTTGGGTTCGATTCTCACCCGAAACAAACATTCGTGTGATATAAACATTTGGGATCGGAGCTGTATTTATTAAGAGCGATATGTATTACCAAAACCTAAGAAACCTAGTATGGAGTAGAATCTAGTAACCTATGTTTTAAAAAGCCTATTAAGTTCAAATAATGATATCCGTATGGCTTCCGGATTTACAATTGGACTACCCCATCATATCCCGTGGTATAGCGCGGGTGTCGTAGAAGACGACTAAGGCTATCAAGAACGGACTACAGGGTTTCATCATCATCATCATCAGCCTATTGCAGTCCACTGCTGGACATAGGCCTCTCCAGTTGTTCGCCACCTAGGGCAAACTTCTGGAGGATATGCCCATAATCGCTACGCTGGGCAGGCGGGTTGGCGATCGCAGGGCGTAGCTTCCTGCTCCGGTGACGCTGCTGCCCGTCATCGGCCTGTGGTATTTAACTACGCCTCTTATCGTGATGGTTTTACCGCCACCAGTCGGTTTGCCAGAGCCTCGTTTGTTGTTCGGCAGGATGCACCACGGGCAGGTGAGGGTGGCTTGGAGCGCAAAGGTGATAGGTCGCTCCCTTACATCCCTACAGGGTTTACTTGGGCACAAATAAAACCTACTGCAGTAACCAATCCGCCAGCCAAGCGTGGTGACTAAGGCGAAATTTGGGGGGCCAAATGACAAGTCATTAAGAGGCCTATGTCAGTAAATGTTTGCAGGCTAGTGATGATGGAAATTGATTTGTTTCAGATCCACTGATTTTCCAGACAACAATGAAGATGATAATGGAGATTTTCTTAACGACCTTACCAAGTAGGTAACTGTACCTAATTTAATATAGTCTATATTGTGCTGAAAATAAAAATACACAATCATCTGCCAAATGAATTAAGGTCAGAATCAAATACTAAAATATTTTTGACAAAATTGAAAAAATGGCTTATTAAAAAGTGCTACTATAATTTATGTGAATATTTTAACAATAAAATATAGATACAGAATGACATTTTTATAATTATATATAGATAAATTTATTATTATTATTATTATTAAAATATAAATGAGAAAATATTAACAAAATGAGTAATGTTTGTGTAATTGACAAAATGATTAAACTAAAGAATTAACAAAAGTAAAAATAATGTAATTGACTAAGTATATAACGTACCTACAATAAAATGTAATATCAATTTCACGTTCATAGGCTATGCCCAATTGGGCAACATGATGTACTGGAATAATTGTAATTCACACCTTGTAAACATTCATGAAAGGTAATAAACGATTTGATTTGAAACCAAATTGAACCAAGAATAATATGGTTATCAGAACATAGTAAACGAAGTTGTTTTTTCTGTCCCTAAATCCCTATGTTTCTAAGTATAATCGCCACGCTGGGCAGGCGGGTCGGCGATCGCGGCGCGTAGCTGACTTGCCAGCCAATATTAAATGTACTATGTAGCTATATAGGTACTTGCTGGGTTCTCTTGATCGAAAAGAAGACTCAGATAAACGGTTTTCCAGGAGATTTATTCCTCAGTTACAGCTAATCAATTACAGACAGAAACTTAATACAATAGAAAACAATAATAAAATTGGTCCTAGCTTCTACTTCAAAAAAATCCCGCGCTCTCTAGGATCCCCTCTCTCGCACAGATTATATCTCGTCAATCTCTCTGTAACGCTGAGGCGTCGAACTATGCGCTGAGGCCGCGGAATGGCACTCGAGAAGGGGGAGGCCATTGCCTTTCCATTATCGCGCGCTACAACTATCATTTTTAATTAAACCTATTGTTATGGTAGGGGAGCCCAAGGGGGGATTTCGGGAGTTACTAAAGCGCGGCAGATTAACATATAGGGAGATACCTTGTACCCGATTAAATACTTCCAACAAACATGAGTCCCGTAAATGCGGCCGCCCGTCAAGGATAAAGGATCAGATTAGTAAAAAAAAGTTGATCATCAGAAATTCTTGAGCGCGTCAGATTAAGGTAGGGTGAGTTAGTTACATGCTAAAAAGTATATATTCCACTAATCTGACAATTTCCGATTGTCGATAAAAAGTTACTGGGTTACAAACTTGTAAAAAAAAAACGTCATCTCGACTTTCTCGAGCGTGGCTAAATTTTTTTTTATTTTGAAGGAAATAATTCAACGTTCACAAAAAATATATAATCTGACGATTTCCATAAGCCGAAGTAAGGAAAACTAATTAATAAAGTTTAATGCGTGCAGCTACGTAATCCCTGTATTCCCCACTCCGCGTTTCTATTCCTCTCTCACTTTTTCTCTATCTATGACTCTCTCACTCCGTCCCCACTCTGGTTTCTGTTGCCATGACGCCATGACGCCAAAGATTTGAAAAAATAATAAAAAAAATTTTTCAATTGTCAGATTAGGCGAATCCCTCTAGATAATCGTCAGATTATGAGACAGCACGTCTAGGGTATATAGATGAACCATATATATCTTAATCTGACGCGCTCGAGTATTTCAAAATGGCGATTTTTTTTTACACAGTTTAAAAATGGCCGCGAGTTTGGGTCACATCCAAATCGTCAGATTATTATATAAGCGCTTTTTTTTAGGTTCACTTAACACCCCCTTAGAAAATCTGACGCGCTCGATTAAGTTTTTTTTTTTATCGATTTCAACCCTTACGTATGACTACCCCCACCATGGAAACAATCAGATTAACATACGTACATCTTCCAAAATACGTAAAACATTTATGCTATCAATATCTGACGCGCTCCAGTATGTCCATGCATCGGTTTTTTTTTACATTTTTGAAAATTTATAGCCGCTCCCCCCACCAATGAAAGTGTATATATTATATAACATTTTTTTCTTCTAATTATCTAAGCTTCGCAATCGAATAGGTCTCTATAGTGCTCGAGTAAATCCCGATTTAGCATCCCGGGCTCCCCTACTATTATTTAATATTTTAAAATATTGTAACCTAACAATGATAACGCCTGTTAAAAAATACACCGCAACATCACAGATATACAGATAGTTGAAGATAAAGGAGTAAGTATAAATCCTACCAATGTATTATCCACGAGTACTAATGAGAAAATTGTTTGGATGGATGAATGTTTGTTTGTTACTCTTTCGCGCAAAAGCTACTCATCATCATCCTATGACAGTCCACTGCTGGACATAGGCCTCTCCAGTTATTCGCCACATGGCAAACATCTGGAGGATATACCCATAATCGCCACGCTGGGCAGGCGGGTTCTCGATCGCTTGGCGTAGCTTCTCGCTACGGTGACGCTGCTGCCCGTCATCGGTCTGTGGTATTTATATACGCCGTCAAATGTGATGGTTATGTCGCAGTCATCTGGTTGAATCTGCTATTCAATTGAATGACTAGCGCATTCATTGAATGACGACATTTAATTGAATGCCTAAAGGACAACTCGTCAAGTTATTGAATGAAACGTTCAACGTCTTGACTGAACGTCATTTTAGCATAGTCGTTGAATGGGTAAAAGCCGACTGTTTAATGTTTAGTTTTTAATTTTTTTTTAAAAGTATCCGGAGGCGGCGTATTAATAGGTAAATCCATGCTGTCACACTATTTTATTACGTATAAGTCAGTTTAAAGTAAATCTAATCAAAAAAACATCAACACTCAGGTGATCATGTTCGACGCCATATTTGTTTTAGTGACTACTAACGCCGCGCGCGAAAAAAATGAACTAAATTACAATCATCAAGTGATTGCTTGCTGCTTTTACGTCCGCTCTTTTCAAAGGGCTATGTTTCAATCCGCTACCTAGTTGGACGTTAAGTGACGCGTGTTTAGTCAACGTTCGGTCTAGTCATTCAATTGAATGTCGTCATTCAATGAACGCGCTAGCGATTCAATTGAATAGGAGATTCTACCAGATGACTGCGACAGTTATACCGCCACCAGTCGGTTGCCAGCGCCTCGTTTGTTATTCAGCAGGATGCACCACGGGCAGGTGAGGTTGGCTTTTGGATTGAAAAGATGATAGGCCACCAAGATGTTTGTCACCTTATTGGTACACCCGTCACAATGTATTAATTTAACTCCACCATTAATATAATTGCTTCATTCATATTTAATATCGCTATACAACGCAATTAAGTTGTAAATGTTTAATTAATCAACTACTCGAGAACCTGTTTAGTACATAAATTAGTATCCGAACAAGGTGTTATGTGACGTGTAAAAACGGAACCCTATTAATAAGAATTCGTTGTCTGTCTGTCCATTTATCTGTCAACAGGTATTTCTTGAGATACATTCTGCTCGGTTCTTAAAACGTTATAATAGCCACACAAACACAAATTATGTATTTCTGTTTTAACTATAACAACAATGTTGTATTATCATAATCATCATCATCAGCCTAATGTAGTATTCGTTTTTGTAGGTATGTGTTGCATTAAAGTATATGTATCTTATTATATTATGTACTTATAAATCCGCGACATAATCTCGCTCACCTTAGGTTCCACCAGAACACCAGCGCAGTTATGGTGTTGATGTCACCATAACTGCACAGAGCTGAGGTTGGAACCTGATTGGCTTCACACATATTATTTGTAAATGTTTTTCTACCTTTAAGTTTTCCTGTTTTGCTGTTTTTATTTGTTCACTATCGTTTGATTGTTTTTTTTTTTTTTTGTATGTTGTGTGTTATATGTAAATGGTTTTGCCAATAAAACTTTTTTCTTTCTTTCTTTCTTTCTTTCCTAATGCAGTCCACTGCTGGACATAGACCTCTCCAGTTGCTTGCCACCTAGGGCAAACATCTGGAGGATATACCCATGATCGCCTGGGAAGGCGGGTTGGTGATCGCAGGACGTGGCTTCTCGCTCCGGTCTCGCTGCTGCCTGTCACCGGTCTGTGGTATTTAGCTACGCCTTCAATCTTGATGGTTATACCACCACCAGTCGGTTGCCAGGGCCTTGTTTTCGGTTATTCGGCAGGATGCACCACGGGCAGATGAGTGAAAAGATGATATGCCGCTCCCTTACATCCATTAATTATTGTAGTCAAATAAACAAGTTCCACACAAACACAACATCTGCCGCCCGATTCGTGTCAAACTAATCCGTTATTATCATTCAATTACCAAATCCACAAATCGAACACAAACCAGACACGAGGCAACAAAGTCAACAAACCGTTAATTGTTCCCGCAAATAGTTCAGTTTGGTTCCCCGTTTATACCCCATTAGATATTCATGACACGGCCGGGGGTGCACACCCCTACCCCGCAACCGGGGTGCACCCACACCCCCAGTTTGCTTTAGGCTTTAATTAAATCGTCGTTGCAATTATTATGAGGTAATCAATTCAGTCTGCATCGAAAATCGATGGAGTTTGTCAGATATGTATGTTTTAATGGTTATTCAACGAATGGTATCAAAATGAATTTATTGTTGGTTAGTCCTACTAATTTGAAATCATTCCGTGGGTGTCATTCATAACCATCCGTTATCCTAGAGGATGACGTGGAAAATCTGGTGCCCACCAGCGTTTACAAATAAAATCTACTGCAGTCACCAGTTTCGTGTAGAGAATTAAATAAATATATCAGACAACATCACATACATTGCTCCGATCCCAAAGTAAGTAGCTTAAGCACTTGTGTTATGAATATCAGAACAATGAAGGTACCTACCACGAATATACCTACCTACACTTAAATACAAATATTATAAACATTCAGGCACGGAACAAACACAATTAATGTTCATCACACAAATGTTTGTCCCGGGTGTGAATCGAACCCTTGAATCAAAAGGTATGGATCACTAACAATTGTGCCACCGGGCCAATCAATAGTTCATCATCATCATCAGCCTATTGCAGTCCACTGCTGGGCACAGGCTTCTCTAGTTGTTCATCACTTAGGGCAAACATCTGGAGGTTATAGACGGGCTGGCGATCGCAGGGCGTAGCTTCTCGCTCCAGTGACGCTGCTGTCCGTCATCTGCCTGTGGTATTCAGCTACGCCTTCAATAATGTGATGGTTATACCGCCACCAGTCGTTCGCCAGCGCCTCGTTTGTTATTCAGCAGGATGCACCACGGGCAGGTGAGGTTGGCTTGGAGCGAAAAGATGATAGGCCGCTACCTTGCATCCCAATAGTTACCAGAATACAAAGAAAGTAAACGCTTACGATGCCCAATCAAAATCTGCGTCACATCAAACTTATTACATCGATTGCACCGCCGAAGTTCGGATGACCTAGTTCGCGGATTGACTAAGCAAATACTGGTTCTAAGCACTAGATTATACAGTCCCGGTGCATTAGTATTCGAGTAAACAATTCACAGCTGCGCCATGAACATCTATAACTTAGTGCGAAGTTCAAATTTGAGTGTGGTAAATCAGATAATAATATTGTCTTGACCGGATTCCGGTTTGAGCAGTGAATCTCAAAGGAGATTACTGCGTGTATTTAGCACTAGCTGTGCCAGCGGCGTCGCACGCGTGGATAGCGGGTTCCTTAAATAACGGACTTCCATAAAATGGTCCTCTAGCAATACATTGGTGAAAACTGCATTCAATTCCATCCAGTAGTTTTCGCGAATTACGCGACCAAACGTACAGATAAAAATTTCTCCCGTTTTCCTAACACTTCCCTTCATTGCTCTGCTTCTATTGATTGTAGTGTGATGAAAAGTATATTTATAACCTGTCTAGGAGTATGAAGAATAATTGTACCAAGTTTCGTTAAAATCCGTAGTAGTTTTTGTTTCTATAACGAACATACAGACAGACAGACAAAAATTTTGTTGATTGCATTTTTGGCATCAGTATCGATCACTTATCACCCCCTGATAGTTATTTTGAAAATATATTTAATGTACAGAGTTGACCTCTCTACAGATTTATTATAAGTATAGATAATAGATACATGTAATCCTATTCCCAGATTTATAGTGCCACTAAAACCAAGCGCCAATAAGTCATGCAACTATGGCTCAACTCCCTACACCTTTCTCTACATGAGTTATATTTATTAGTTTTTCTCTTCCAATACCTCTCTATCGATATTCAAAGGTTGGAGAAAAAGTTCTGACACACCTTAAGTTACGTACGAGGTTCTGTATGTTATAAATATCTTTGCCTACGTGAATATCGGTGTTTTGTGAAATAAATAACACAAGACATGCCAAGCTGGGCCACACAGCCAAAGCTTGTTCTAAGGGACAGACAACTTTTTTTTATAGTACCTCGACCACACCTCGACATAATGGCTTCCCTACGCCTGATGGAAAGCGAAAAAGAAGCCCAAGTCGCTGTGACAACGGGCAAGTAACCGGTCAGTTACCTGTCCGTTGCCACCGCCATGTCAACCCAACCTTAAACCCCCACAAGCTCCGGAAACCCTACTCACCGGCCGAAACACGACCCGGAGGTCATTTGACTGCGGTATTCTATATGGTGGAGGTGTTTCCCTGGACGGGCGCGCAATTCGAGAAAAGATTCCCTATGCCCTATCTCTATCGTTAATTGTTTGTAGGTACTATGCGGGGATCGAATGAGCGACCACTGCACCAGAGGTAGCATTTACTACCACTGTACCAGACTGGTTGTCTACGTCGAATGGTGGTTGAAAATAAAATACCTAGTCATTATCTATCAAAATACGTAGGACATGTACCTATGTTGTACGGTGTTGTATATGTATGTCATTCATTACCCTCGGTCCTTCGAGCCGGATAAAGCAAAACACCATCTTTCACTCGAAAGATGATTATGTAAATCCATTGCAACCACTTGTATTTCCCCGCGGATCCCTAAAACGTAACAGCCTTACAATAAATAAAGCCGTTTGGCGCGGGCTGGCTCGTGAGTTACGGGTCGTAACGTAACTCAGCTGCCTTGGAGATTGGTTGGTGAGTGTGATAGGAGCCTTGTGTGATCATTGCAATAGATTAAAGCGTTATCATCATCTATACTTATAATAAATCTGTAGAGAGGTCAATTCTGTACATAAAATATTTTTTCAAAATAACTATCAGGGGGTGATAAGTGATCGATACTGATACCAAAAATGCAATCAGTAAAATTTTTGTCTGTCTGTCTGTCTGTCTGTCTGTCTGTCTGTATGTTCGTTATAGAAAAAAAAAACTACTGAACAGATTTTGACGAAACTTGGTACAATTATTCTTCATACTCCTGGGCAGGTTATAGGATACTTTTCATCACGCTACAATCAATAGGAGCGGAGCAGTGACGGGAAGTGTTGGGAAAACGCGAGAAATTTAAACCTGTATGTTTGAACGCGCATTACGCGAAAACTACTGCATAGAATTGAATGCGGTTTTCACCAATGTATTGCTAGAGGTCTAACTTAAAACAAGGTATACTTAGATGGGTATTATATGGAAGTCCGTTATTTTTGAAACCCGATATCCACGCGAGCGACGCCGCTGGCACAGCTAGTCAATAAATAAAATGATGGAAGTATAAAATAAATAACCCAAGAAATGCCACGGGCCACACAGCGCCACCTAGCCCCAAACTAAGCCGAAGCTTGTACTATGAGTACTAGACAGCTGATAAACTTATCTTGATACATTTTTTTTTAAAATAAATACATATTATAAGTACATAGAAAACACCAAGACCAATACAAACAGACATGTTCATGAACACAAATGTTTGTACTGTGCGGGAATCGAACCCATGACCCTTGGCTCAGAGGGCAGATGTCACTACCAAATGAGCCATCGAGCCAGTCGAGTATGTGGAACTATAGAAGTTAGGTCAAATATATGAGGCTGGAAATACTTCCAGCCTTCTATCTAAGTGGAGCTATCATGCTAGTAATTATTTATGCGAGTACGCTTTATGAGGAACTTCTTGTCTCGCGCGTCGGTTTGGTGGAACCAACTTTCTGTGACAGCCTTTTTTTTAGAGGGTAATGCATTAAGCTCCTTCATGCCGCCTCCGGGGGGAGTCGGCATGGTGTATGGGACTCACACCTCCCAAAATGAGAGGGCATACCCACTTAGCCCCCTGTGTCGCCAGTGGGCAGCAAATAGCAGGGATACGGGTAGCGCCGAAGCATACGGCCACATCCCTGCCTGCCCTGGCCAGCCGCAGATGACAAGCGGCCGGCACTTCTGGTCCGGGGAGGGCAAATACCCCTACCCCCGGCTTCCGGGGAGCGTTTGAGTGCGCCCCGGGCGGACCTCGTGCAACGGTGTGGCTGCACGGTTGCATTCTTCAGGATGCAACACGGGCAGGTGAGGGTGATTTAGAACGAAAAGATTATAGGTCGCTCCCTTAAATCCCACGTATAATACGCCCATTGTAAAAATCTATTTACTTACTTATAGTATTTTCTTATTTCTACCTAGGTAAACGACACCCCCCACGAGGTGAATTAATTATATACCAATACCCGCTTCGATAGCCTAGTAGTTAATTCATGTGGATAAAGTCTGATGAAACAAAAAACAACTAAATAAATAAAATAGTTATTTAATTTATCTCCTATTCAACTATGTTAACAAAACATAAAACACATAAAAACAAACAAAATTAAATATTTGTCACCAAAATACATTTGGAAATCCTCTCTCTATGTTAGCTAGAATACTGCGTGGATTCCAGATCCAGCCATCGGGTCTGTAATAATAATGAAAAAGTTATTTAGTTACATTTGTAACAATAATGAAAAAGTTATTTAGATACAAAAGGCTGATGATGATGATGATACATGAAGGCATTAGAGAAAGAGTAAGTCCAGACGAACATTGACACAACAGTCAAATGAGAAAGTTAATATCATGACTGGGAGTTGAAGGCGCTGGCGGAGTCCAGGGAAGAGTGGAAATTGCTCCACCGACAAGAGCAAAGATCTTAGATTTAAAAGAAAGAAGAAGGAAGAATAAGCTGAAATTTCAAGAATGCCCTTAGTTGCAACAAACCTACAGGATGAGATGTGTCGGTGCTTTGTATAGGTAGGTACATACTTCTATATCCGTCAACGCACGTATAAAATTCGTTCTCCATCACTAGAATAAAAAACCGGCCAAGTGCGAGTCGGACTCGCGCACGTAGGGTTCCCGTACCACTGATTGAATGAAAAAATTAGGTAATTTGATTTTTAACGTTTAAAAAAAAAACTACTGTCTAGATTTCATTCAAACCAAATTTCGTTAGTAGTTTTTATAGTAATACACACCATATATTTTTAGAAGTTACGGGGGGGGGGGGGGGGGGGGACACATTTTACCACTTTGGAAGAGTCTCTCGCGCAAACTATTCAGTTTAGAAAAAAATTATGTTAGGAACCTTAACATCATTTTTAAATACCTATCCATAGATACCCCACACGTATGGGTTTGATGAAAAAAAAATTTTGAGTTTCAGTTTCATGTATGGGGAACCCCAAAAATTTTGGATTTTTTTCTGATTTTACTTTAAAATCTTATAGCGGTTAACAGAATACATCTACGTACGTTACCGTAAATTTTAATAACGTAGCTCTTATAGTTTCGGAATAAACTGGCTGTGACATACGGACGGACAGACAGACAGACAGACAGACAGACATGACGAATCTATAAGGGTCCCGTTTTTGCCATTTTGGCTACGGAACCCTAAAAACTAGACTATTTAATTGGTACTTACACAATGCACAGCTCTTGTAAGCCTCCATCTAAGTTAGTCAATATCTCTTGACAAACTGACTCCTCATGTCCAGATAACGGCAAATCGTTCAGAACTTTGCGTTCTATGATGATAGTGCGGTCGGATCAGTTAATAAAAAAAATGATATAAAACTAAATTGCAAATAAACTTCATCAAAATGATTCCGTAAATGTCATCATCATCAGCCTCTCGCAGTCCACTGCTGGACATAGGCCTCTCCAGCTGTTCGCCACTTAGGGCAAACATCTGGAGGATATACCCATAATCGCAACGTGCAGGCTGGTTGGCGTTCGCAGGGCGTAGCTTCTCGCTCCGGTGACGCTGCTGCCCGTCATCGGCCTGTGGGTACGATTGGAGGCGTAGCTAAAGCTACGTGATGGTTATACCGCCACCAGTCGGTTGCCAGCACCGCCTATGTAATTCGGCAGAATGAACCACGGGCAGGTGAGGTTGGCTTGGAGCGAAAAGATGATAGATCGCTCCCTTTCAATCTATTTTTTTATTCTTGTTATTTAGCCAATTATTGTTTTTTCTTTATAGAAATAGTGCGTTCAGGGTGACTTCAACCTGATGATAAGCGGTCGTGAGGTCAAAATGTTAGGAGGACAGGCAGAACCCACCGCTCCTGTCGCCTACACCCTGAAGGCCCACTGAGATGCCACTAATACCTATGTACTGTGTGTACGTACACAAACACCTATACAAGTAATTACAAACGAATCTAATTACATTAGAATAGTTAAAATAAAAATTAGAATAGTTACTTACGGTATAGCTAGACATCTTTGGTCAACATTTTCACCAAGCAACATTTGACAAATTATCTTCCCTGTAATGCTGTCCTCCTTTTTCACAATTCTCATCTCGTGTCCATGTACAAATATACTACTTAACACTAACGGTTCTTCACTGTCATCAGTATCGGTTTCATTATCAGAATCCGTTTCTTCTGGAAGATCATCGCCAGCTTTTTTTACTGATCCATCATCACTTGGTTCTTGATTCTCCGGTTCATCAGCTGAAGTCTCATTTTTGTTCGTATTTTCATTTTCAACCTTACTTTCTTCATCATCTGCCTGGTTTCCTGCTTCATCAGTCGATATTACCCCATCTGAAGTGTCATTTTGGTTTGTATTTCCATCTTCAATATTGTTAGCTTCTTCTGTCGATTTTCAGCATCGGAAGATGTTTGGTTAGCATTGACCTCTGGATCAACGTTTTCCGCGTCTATAGACGCCGATTCATCAGTACTAGTTTCTGGCTCATTGTTAATTTCATCACCTTCCGTCGTAGCTTCTTCATCATCTAAGTCTAGCACTGGATTGTCCGTACTGATTGCATCTTCAGAGCCATCTTGAGGAGCAGGTAGTGCACTGGCTATTACACACACCAATCCTAAACAAATTAGTACACAAATTGATCGCATGGTCGAAGTGATATCGTAATAAATAGTATGCGACAAAACCAGTGATGGTTTATATAGATTTTCCGTGCATGTTTAATTGATATGACAATTTATTCATATATTTTGTCCTTAAGAGTTGAGTCCCTATTCTGAGACGCTAGTCTTACTACATTTATTCTCAGGGTAGGTAGAATAATCCAGCGATGATAAATAACCATTAATATAATAATCATTAAGCCAGTCAAGTTCCAACTCCAAACGACCAGAAACGGGTTCTGGTCTTCTGGTGAGTATTATTAAAGGCGTGGTATTATGTTATTAGTGGAAGCGTACATTGATGATATTGGTGACACTTTGTTATTATAAGTTTGAGGTTAATCACGTGATATTTTTTTGGCATTTTCAACCCCCTCTCCACTTGATGATGCATGGCGATGTTCAAGATTACCCTTCCCATAATAATATATCACATTAGGCGTTTGAGAAAAAAAAATCGTATGTTACTACACCCCCTCCCCTTGTGATATTTCGTAATTTTTATGGACCCCCCTTTGAGCCTCACGTGAGTAATGAACAATCCCTTATTACTAGCTTTATACATAATACCCAAGGTACCTTCCTTCCTCCTTTTAAACGTTTCCTTATCTTGAAGGTGCCGTATCAGAATACTGATTAAAATCTAGTTAACTGGTAGGACTAGTTCTAGATTAAGTTTTGCATCTATTACAGTATTCATAATGACGCGTATTCTGCACACTCATGCAACAACTATTCGGTTAAGGTTTGTTTTATCCTGTGTTGTGTATCCTCCTACGATATTAGATGAGTCAGGCTCTTTAGTTAAGTGTCTTTGGTATTCGAGACTAGTTTAATGATTCAGACTTTCCTACATAGCTTTTTATTTTATTTTTTTATAGTGGCTCGACATAATGGCTTCCATACGCCTGATGGAAAGCGAAAGAGAAGCCCAAGTCGCTGTAACAACGGGCAAGTAACTGGTCAGTTACTTGTCAGTTGCCACCGCCATGCCGGCCCATCTCTAACCCCCCACGAGCTCCGGAAATCCTACTCACCGGCAGAAACACGACCCAGAGGTCATTTGACTGCGGTATTCTATAGGGTAGAGAACCTTCCCCGGACGGGCGGCTCAATTCGAGCGAAGATTCGCTATGCCCTACCTCTCTTAAACTTGGGCATGGCTTTTTTTTATAAAAAGAGCATTCAAGATGATTTTTTTTTAGAGGAGAATGAATTCATGCACCTTCACACGCCGAATTTCGGGGGGGAGTCTGCGTGGTGTGCGGGACTCAAACCTCCCGAAATGGAAGGGCCTACCCACCAAGTTGCAGGGAGGCATATAGAACAAACCTACCGCGCCTGACGCCCTCACCCTGAAGGTCCACTGAGATGCCGCTCCACGCCCAGCTTAAAGAACCAAGGATTGCAGGAGGAAGGAAACATATGAGCTGGAAGGGCAATCCATGACTCTATGGCACAGGGCAGAAAACTAATAACATATTTTTTTCTATCTTGCTATTCTCTACCAAAAGGTTGACTAGGAGAGATCGCTTATAGCAATAAGACCGCCTAATGACTCTAGGGCTGCTGCTAAGTAATTTTTTACTTAATATTTTTGCATACTATTGCGAATACAACATCAAAATTGTATCCCGACTCAGAAAACAAGACCAGTCAGCAGTCACAGTGTGATTCCAAAAGAATTGTAAATTTTAAATCTCCAGTCCAAAGGTTTAGCATTTCAAACGGACCACTTTACGAGCTCACACTTTGTACTAGACAGTTGACAAAGGCACTCGATAGCTGGGATTGAGTGGGTATAGATTTAGGTCACAAATTTAGCTTCTGCGGTATCCTGGACTACCAATATCGCATGAAATTATAATAAATAAATAACCCAAGACATGCCACGCTGGGCCACACAGCGCCACCTAGCCCCAAACTAAGCCGAAGCTTGTACTATGGGTACTAGACAACTGATAAACTTACTTATATACTTTTTTTTTTGTAAATAAATACATATTATACATAGAAAACACCCAGACCAATACAAACAGACATGTTCATGCACACAAATGTTTGTACTGTGCGGGGATCGAACCCACAACCCTTGGCTCAGAAGGCAGAGGGCACTACCAAATGAGCCACCGAGCCTGTCAAGATAGGTCTGTGGATAGGTCTTTTAAATGGGACGTGAAACGGCAGCTATGCTGACCGTCATAGTGAATGCGTCAAAAATAAGAAAATATTTAATACTTGAACATAACTATCGTGTGGTTTATACGAGATGTAGCATACACGAACATACAGACACACACAACTACTCATACTGTCAAACATCTGACAGTGACATCTGACTCTGACACTGACATCTGACATCTGACACTGACATCTGACACTGACATCTGACACTGACATCTGACACTGACATCTGACACTGACATCTGACACTGACATCTGACACTGACACCTGACACTGACATCTGACACTGACATCTGACACTGACATCTGACACTGACACCTGACACTGACATCTGTCGTCTCGTTCCTACACTCCACGCAAGGTGCGGGGTGTGAGGGCAGTCAGACTGACTGAGTCAGTCTGCGTCCCACCGCCGCCGAGTTCGTGTGAGGATAGCGAGCCGATATATAAACTAAACACATCGTTCATTACTTTATTGTTCATAGTTATTTCATATACTAGTGTCTACTACAGGGACCATCCCATTTCATCCCGTGGGTGTCCTAGAATACGATTAAGGGAATATCAGACAACGGGCATTAGCATTTACCTACTGCGGTCACCAACCCGCCTGCCAAACGTTGGAGGAAGCCTATGTCCAGCAGTGTGCGTTGCAAGTTGATGATGATGATCTTTGAAGGAAGAAATGGTACCATTATAGGATCACCGTGTTATCTGTCCGTCTGTCTGTCAGATACGGAGCTCTAAAAATCAAGATTTCAGAAAGCGGTTACAATACTTCAACTAGACTCAATATCCTTGAACACCTAATTCCTGTAACACGCCCATTTTCCTCCGATCCCATAACTCCCTACGTACGCCCTCTATGCGCCGAGCCATTCCCGACCTTATCCCAAAGCATTAAGAGTGCTTGTTAACAGGACGCGTTACGACCAGCACTGGATCCTCCTTAAAAGTGTCCTGGAGTGAAAATTGGATTCGGGTTTGCTATCGTGTCGGTTAATTAGAATGTATGTGACATCGCTTGCACAAACTTTTTTTTGTGTTGAAATTCATAACTCCCTATTTTTTTCCAATAGGCGTATCCAGCCACTATGCTCCACTATTTTAAAAAGCCCCCAAAAAACTAAAAGGGAACCTACTTATGTAGAAAATCAACATCACTACATATTATAAAACAAAGTCGCTTTTGTTTTCTGTCTCTATGTATGTATGCTTAATCTTTAAAACTACGAAATGGATTTTGACGGATAGAGGGATTCAAGAGGAAGGTTCATGTGTACATAATATATGTTTAAAAAGTACTGCACCGAAGCCGAGGCGAGTCGCTAATTTTGAATAAATAAATAACCCAAGACATGCCACGCTGGGCCACTCATCGCCATCTAGCCCCAAACTAAGCCGAAGCTTGTACTATGGGTACTAGACAACTGATAAACTTACTTAGATACTTTTTTTTGTAAATAAATAGGTACATAACATAGAAAACACCCAGACCAATACAAAAAGGCATGTTCATGAACACAAATGTTTGTACTGTGCGGGAATCGAACCCACGACCCTTGGCTCAGAGGGCAGTGCTCACTACCAAATGAGCCATCGAGTCAGATAAATAAAAAAGTAAAACAACTAATAGCAAAACCGTTCAAAGTTATACTACGTATGAGTATTTATTTTCTACGTCCATGGAGTATACCTAATTAAAACGATTCTCAGTAAATACATCGAACAGATATCGAGTACTCCACGACATGTTTTGTCAGTCCCCTGTGTGCTCTGCGTCGCTGCCAACGAGGGCCCGTCAGCGGCCATCCACGCCGATTTGTACGGGCGCGTCAAACGAGGCTTTGTACCCGTCGTTTACTCCAAGGGACTGTTGCTAAACGTGTAGAGAGTGTAGAGTCTAATTTTTTTATAAACTTGCTGTGCCGGCGTCGTCGCACGAGTGGATATCGGGTTTCAAAAATAATGGACTTCCAAAAATGGTACCTAAATTTTAAAATTTTTAACTTAAGTTAGACCTCTAGCAATACATTGGTGAAAACCGCATTCAATTCCATGTAGTATTAGTTCTCGCGTGATGCGCGATCAAATATGCAGATAAAAATTTCTCCCGTTTTCGCAACCTGCCCAGGAGTATGAAGAATAATCATACCAAATTTCGTTAAAATCCGTCCAGTAGTTTTTTTTTCCTATAACGAACATACAGACAGACAGACAAAAATTTTACTGATGGCATCAGTATCGATTACTAATCACCCCATGATAGTTATTTTGAAAATATATTCCATGTACAGAATTGAGTTCTCTACAGATTTATTATAAGTATAGAAGATAGATAGATGGGTAGCGCTTGACTCCATATCAACATCATCATCAGTCTATCGCAGTCCACTGCTGGACACAGGCCTATCCACTTCACTTAGGGCAAACAACTGGAGGATATACCCATAATCGCTTCTCGCTCTGGTGACGACGCTGCCCATCATCGTTCTGTGGTACGCCTTCAATTATGATGGTTATACCGACACCCGTCGGTTGCCAGCACCTCGTTTGTTATTCGGTAGGATGTACCACGGGCAGGTGAGGTTTGCTTGGAGGGAAAAGATGATAGAGACTGCAGAGGCCTATGTCCAGGAGTGGTCTGCAATAGGCTGATGATGATGAAGTTGGAACCTCTCGGTATGGGCATTGTATCTGATCCGATTTGAAACCATGTCTTTAGCAGATTTACTCCTTATCCCCTGGCCTACAGACCCGTTTCAATTTTCCGTGCGATTTTTCGATACCCACCCCTCCACCCTTTGTGCGACAGACAGACCGGATCACCCTAATTGAATATACACAGCCAAACCAATCGGATCCCATTACCACCGAACTCCCGAACTCATCCTGATTTGAACTTATTAACGTAATGGATGGATGGGATGTAAGGGAGCGGCCTATCATCTTTCCGCTCCAAGCCAACCTCACCTGCCCGTGGTGCATCCTGCCGAATAACAAACGAGGCGCTGGCAACCGACTGGTGGCGGTATAACCATCACAATTGAAGGCGTAGCTAAATACTAAAGACCGGTGACGGGCAGCAGCGTCACCGGAGCAAGAAGCTACGCCCTGCGATCGCCAACCCGTCTGCCCAGCGTGGCGATTATGGGTATATCCTCCAGATGTTTGCTCTAAGTGGCGAACAACTGGAGAGGCCTATGTCCAGCAGTGGACTGTAATAGGCTGATGATGATGATGAACGTAATGGACATTCTTTATTACAGTTCATTATTAATTTATTCCGTGTGGTTTCCGGATTAAGACCATCTTATCCCGTGGGTGTCGCAGAAGACGGCTAAGGAGGAAAGAGGAAGGAGGAAGACGAGTACGAAACGGGCAGTGAGTGAGTCTACTGCCAATTGTTCGCCACTTGGGAAAACATCTGGAGGATTATAAACATAATCAAGTCAAATTCAGTTGTGGTGGTTATACCACCACCAGTCGGTTGCTAGCGCCTCGTTTGTTATTCGGCAGGATGCACCACATGATAGGTAGCTCCCTTACATCCATCCTCCCATACTTCCGAGAGGTAGGGCATAGCGAATCTTCGCTCGTATTGAGCTGCCCGTCCGGGGAAGGACCTCCACCTTATAGAATACCGCAGCCAAATGACCTCCGGGTCGTGTTTCTGCTGGTGAGTAGGGTCTCCGGAGCTCGTGGGTTGGGCCGGCATGGCAGAGGCAACTGACAGGTAAGTAACCAGCTACTTGCCAGTTCTCACAGCGACTTGAGCTTCTCTTTGGCTTTCTATCAGGCGTAGGGAAGCCATTATGTCGAGCTAATATAAAAAAAAATGACGTGATTCGATAGATTACCGGATTTGTAAGCTGAAGTGCCAGTGGACTGACCACATCAGCCGCAGAACCGATGACTGTTGGGGTAAAATAGTTTTTGTGTGGATACCGCTTCTGGGCAAACGTAGTGTAGGACGCCCTCAGGCCAGTTGAAGTGACTTTTTTCGCAAGATGCCTACCAAGTGCTGGATGCGAGCAACTCAAGATAGATCAAAGTGGTAAACAATTGGACAGGCCTATGTCCCGCAAAGGACTGCTAAAGACTTATAATGATGATATTCTATAATAGGTACAGTTGGCAAATGACAAAAACGGGACCTTTATAGATTAGTCATGTCTGTCAAAATTTTTTTTTTCATCAACCCTATACGTGTGGGGTATCTATGGATAGGTATTTTAAAATGATATTGAGGTTTCTAGCATCATTTTTTTGTAAACTGAAAGGTTTGCGCGAGAGACTCTTCCAAAGTGGTAAAATGTGTCCCCACCCCTCTCCCGTAACTTCCAAAATATGGGCATGATATAACTGAAAAAAATATATGAGATCTAGACAGTTCATTCAGTCAACTCCAATATAAAGAAAAACCTTTATTTAGCGGTATGTGGTACGGAACCCTCCTTGTGCGAGTCCGACTCGCACTTGGCCGGTTTTTTTTGCATTAGAAATCGTGTGTAAAAGAGAAAAGTTATACTCGTACGTACGATCATGACCTTAAACTTTAACACTAAAGATAAACATTACGGTACGCATTTCAGAAGCTCCTAATTCTGATAAATAGGCTCGGTGTAAACAGATAACCGTCTCTACGACCGATGCGGTGGTTAGGCTAGGGCTGGTGGCTAGAATTACGCTAACACTAGATACTAGGGGCTAGAAATAGAAAATAGGATTTAGTAATAAAATTATTTCTCGTGTGGATTCCGGACTTAGAATAGGACCACCCCATCTCATCTACCCCCTTTAAAAGACAAAGACACGACGACATGTCGAAAAAACAGCTGATTCACAGCTTTATAGTCTCTCTCCTTTCTCCCATCCTCTCTCTCTTATCTACTATTTTAAAAACTGCACCTTAAAAACATTACGGATTTGCTCTTGAGCGCAATTCGATAAGTTCACAATAATTTAGTTTGTTTTCTAAAAGTTGACTCAACTAGGAATCCATCCCAGAACCTTTACTGGTCGCGGTATTGACCATTTCTGGCAGCCCTCGGGGCGCGTAGGCACATCTGTCTGGCTCAGGCGCGGGCTCGGAGCGGTAATGCACGCCGCGTTTACTGCGTACCGTCACTGCATCTATGTACTTGTAGTACTAACTGCTAGCCAACAGTTAATACAGTACAGTTGGCACAAAAGTTTGCTTGTTTTTATTAAATTTATTTTTGTGCGAGATGCAGACGAGCATGTGTGTGGTCAACACCGCTCATGGATACCCGCAACTCTTATCGAGTTTAAGATATGAATTATGCTCGTTTCTCGAAGATTCTCAAGTCGTAGCTCTTCGGAAAGACTGTCGCAGGAAGTTGGTTCCACAAAACCTAGGCGCACTTTTTAAAGTGGGGCATGCATCAGCCACCTTCACGCCGACTCCCCCGGACACTTGGTGTATGTTTGAATGGTGTATGGGCTCACCCACTAAACCGCCAGTAGGTAGCTACTTGCAGAATCTGGTAGCTCAGAAGCATGCGGCCGAGAGGTAGGGCACAGCGAATCTTCGTTCGAATTGAGCCGCCCGTCCGGAGAAGGACCTCCACCCTATAGAAACCGCAGCCAAATGACCTCCGGGTCGTGTTTCTGCCGGTGAATGGAGTTTCCGGAATTCGTGGGGGTTTTGGGCATTTATTTATTTATTTATTTATTTCAATTTCACAACATACTTACAGTTAATTAACTAAAACATACATTGTTTAACTTAAGTATTAATAGGACTTAAATATACCTATATTATGTATTTAATATAACTTACATACTATTCAATTAAATATTTTGCGTACATATTCACTTATAAGATAAGGTTTTTGTACAAGGAAATGGCGATGGCAACTGACGCAGATGACAAGCGGCCGGTACTCCTAGTCCGGGGAGGGCAAGCATTCCTTCGCTCGGCTCCAGGGAGCAATAGAGCGCTCCCGGGGAGGAACTCGTGCAAACAGTGTGGTGTGGCTCCAGGGGTCACCACTTAATGCACGAAGGAGCATCTCTCTAAATTGATTATCTCCAATGAAACTTTGGAAAAAAAGTCATCGACATAGCTTTCCGGAATAGCAGCCCGACTGCTAAACGTCACTATGGCAAATCTTCTCAAATGCCGGGAGCCAGCAGTGGTCATTTGTAGGCTGATGATGATGGTGGTGATGATGATGATGATGAGGAGTAGACTACAACGAGCTGATTTTTGTCATCATCATCATCTTCAGCCTATTGTAGGCCACTGCTGGCCATAGGCCTCTCCAGTTGTTCTCCAAACATAAACAAACACCCATAACGGGCGGGTTGGCGATTGCAGGGCGTAACTTCTCTCTCCGGTGAAGCTGCTGCCCGTCACCGGTCTGTGGTATTTAGCTACCTTCAATTGTGATGGTTATACCGCCACCAGTCGGTTGCCAGCGCCTCGTTTGTTTTTCGGCAGGATGCACCACGGGCGGGAGAGATTTGATTAGCGAAATGATGATAGGCCGCCCCTTACATCCCTTACTATAAAGCTACTGTACCCGTGTGCGATTTTTCACAGTACAACCGAAGTGTGATCGGTTCTGTGCACCATCCCAAGGCATATCATTTAGCTCACGTATTATATGAGCCACGCGTCTCGTGTCGAGTCTGCGGCCGGCTCCGGCTGACATCTGATTTGCAATGCGCGTCCGATTCGCAGCCTCATCCCGTATGCAGAGACTTGCATTTTTAACGTAGTGCTGATAAGTGCATGTGGCGACTTCTAATTTGCTCCGCATGACTAATTAGTTCCGATTACGACTAACAGGTGGCGTAGGATTACAACTGCTAGTTTTTTAAATCAGCATTGATTTGTAAGGAATAAAATAAATCGCTCATATATTAAGTACTAGCTGTGCCAGCGGCGTCGCTCGCGTGGATATCGGGTTTCAAAAATAACGGACTTCCATATAATACCCATCTATACCTTGTGCCTAAGTTTTAAGTTAGACCTCTAGCAATACATTGGTGAAAACCGCATTCAATTCTATGCAGTAGTTTTCGCGTAATGCGCGTTCAAACATACAGGTTTAAATTTCTCGCGTTTTCCCAACACTTCCCGTCACTGCTCCGCTCCTATTGATTGTAGCGTGATGAAAAGTATCCTATAACCTGCCCAGGAGTATGAAGAATAATTGTACCAAGTTTCGTCAAAATCTGTTCAGTAGTTTTTTTTTCTATAACGAACATACAGACAGACAGACAGACAGACAGACAGACAGACAAAAATTTTACTGATTGCATTTTTGGTATCAGTATCGATCACTTATCACCCCCTGATAGTTATTTTGAAAAAATATTTTATGTACAGAATTGACCTATCTACAGATTTATTATAAGTATAGAATAGATATAGATGTTCCTAAGTAGTTACCTGATTTCTTGTCGTATTAGCTTAGTTAGTGGCCTTTTAGTCACCCGATGAAACGCAAAAAAGAGACCCAAGTCACTGTTGCATGGCAAACTTATGTAATAATAAATAACTCAAAACATGCCACGCTCGGCCACATCAACATCTAGCCTCAAACTAAGCCGAAGCTATGGATACCTACACACTGATAGACAACTGATAAACTTACTTGAAACTTGTTTTGTAAATAAATGCATATAATACCTACATATAAAACCTGGGTGTCAAATACAAACAGACATGTTCACAGGCCGACGACGGACAGCAGCGTCACCGGACCGAAGAGCTACGCCCTGCGATCGCCAACCCGCCGGCCCCGCATGCCTTCCCAGCAGCGTTGCGATCATGGGTATTGTGGCTTTACAAATACTTGGAGAGGTCCAAAGTGTCCAACAAATGGAGAGGCCTATACCCAACAGTGGACTACGATATGCTGTTATTAGACATTGTCATAGGTAACCAATTTTTTATTTCGATCTAACCCCAATAGTGCAAACAAATAACTTACAAGATTTACGTCCGACAATTTCACGTAAGGGTCCAAAAAAGTCGCTGCCCTCGTGAAATATGGACCCCGGCTCAATATGCGACGACGCAATATAGCGTGGCACGTCACGACGCAATTTATGCGTCGCGCGCATTCGACGCATTTGACGCAAATTAAAAAGGCTGGACAATGCTACGTAGTTTTTGCGTTGTCTGTTTATATCATTGTCAAAAAATACAGAAAAATCTTCATGAAATCATGGGTAAGTCAGAGTCCATTTTTAATTACTTTTACCTGAGGAAAAGTTTAAATAAATTCATCTTAAAATACAATTATTATAAATCTGCTCTCTGCATGACCAAAAGAACCTTTGAGCGGTTGAGATATCCGAAATTCATGAGATACTTATGCTTACAAACCTTAGAATACTTTTACAAATTCTTATTCAAACACTTTGAAACATATTAAAAAGCTATATCATTTCATATTCTCGTAAAAATCGTAATAAATGGCGTATGTCAGTATCTACTGGTATGAAGTCAACAAAGAAATCGTATTATTTGAATCCTAGTTCCATCTCCTTTGGAAACGAAAGATTTTTCATAATAATAAAATATTTGGCGAAAATATCCCGCACGCGGTGTCCAAACTACCATTTTATTTTGAGCTGTCAACTTGGCAGTTTTCCTTCTGTTCATATTAGACACTAGGGACCAAGTTATACTAGATGTCATATGGAAAATGGCTTCTATAAAAAGACCTGCGAATTCACTCCTTGCACTTTACTTCAAGGATCTAGATATGTTGGCTACTAAGCAGTAAGAATTTACCAGATTAGCTAGAGCTAACATGTGGAATGTTTACACAGTGAGGAGAGGTCAGACTGAGCTGGTGTGGTATTTCCAAAGTCAATTTATTGACATACCCCTTCCGAGTGATTTGCTGACGGTCAGTTTCTTCAATCATTCAACTCTATAGAGTATTGAGGAGGTATGAGAGATGGTGAATACGGGATATCATTTCGGACGTCTATCTTATAGGCGAGGGGCTAGCATTATGATTCGTGCACAGTCGCAAAAACATTTGGTTTGCTTTTCACTAATAAACATGGGACTTGCCAACAGGCAGCGACCCATCAACTTTTCGCTTTAATCCACCCTCACCTATCCATGGTGCAATTATTTAGAATAACAGACGAGGCTCTGGCAGCCGATTGGTAGCGGTAAAGCCATCACGTTAAAAAAAAATTCATCAATATAAAGTAACATTCGATTGTGTGTATATGTATGTGTGTTGTGTGCGCGCGTTTAAGTCAGCGTTTTTAGTGCTTAAAGCCGATAAATTAAGTTCCTCCAAATCAAATCTCATGAACCCGCATGTACCCATTACCCCGAGGAGCCATTTACTTTATCAATGAGAGATCTTCTTTATGGGCAAAGTCTCCAGGTGTCTGCCCAAAGTGGCGAACAACTGAGGAGACATATGTCCAGGAGGCAAAGTAAGTATAAAAGTTGTTATAGAAATAGAATAAAGTATTATCAAAACAAGAATTTATGTATCACATGTACAATAGTAAGTAAAACTTATATAACGATAACGTTTATTTAGAGGCACACTCTCCCCTGAACTAGAAAAGTGTATTTTTTCAAATAGCCGGTAATATAGGTCTGATTGAAAACGGGAAAGGGACGGAAGATACACAAATACTACAGGAGTGACAGGGACAAACAATTATGGACGTGAATATTTCTCATGTATTTGAAAAAGATGTAATAGGATACATAAGTACAAGTCCATAGGGAATTTTATGTTAAGAAATGATTTTCTTTCATCTAAACGAAAAATTAATATGTTATAAGAGTAATTTTCTACTCGATTCAAATATACGCTTGTATTGTTAAAGCTTTGTGCTTCAAGGAAAATATCGGACTAAGTAGGTACATCACATAATGTATTAATCAGATCTCTAAGAAAATTCCTTAGTAAAATGTATCAAAGTTTCCTGTTAACTTTTCATCTAATCCAAACCCAATCTCTAAGGGGACTAGGCAAATCATCATCATCATCATCAGCCTATTGCAGTCCACTGCTGGACATAGGCTTCTCCAGTTGTTCGCCACTTAGGGCAAACGTCTGGAGGACATACCCATAATCGCAACGCTGGACAGGCGGGTTGGCGATCGCAGGGCGTAGCTTCTCGCTCCGGTGACGCTGCTGCCCGTCATCGGTCTGTGGTATTTAGCTACGTCTTCAATTGTGATGGTTATACTGCCACCAATTGGTTGCCAGAGCCTCGTTTGTTATTCGGCAGGATGCACCACGGGCAGGTGAGGTTGGCTTGGAGCGAAAAAATGATGGGTCGCGCCCTTACATTCCAGTCGATGATGTAATGGATCTATTCTAAATCCAGAAACCACATAAACGTACCTAGGTACAGTAAGTATAATGTATTACATAATAAATGTTTTAACGTATGAATCCCATTAATGAATGTTGGATTATAATGGAAGTTTAACATCTGATATCTCTGCCACATAGTATGCCCAGACCACCAATCAAATAGGTACCCTATTTTAACCTAAATAGCCAACTAAAATATCCTTTTACGAATGCATAATTTGAAACCACGCCGCGCTATCATTAAACCAAACCTGATAATTTAAGTTCGGTAGGTGGTTATAAACCGAGATCCCATCGCAAATAGTGAAGGTGTTTTTAATGAAATATGTATTTAACATAGTATAGACTGACACACTGGTCATGAGTTCGGTGCCCGCACAGAATGAAGCCCAAGTCGCTGTGACAACGAGCAAGTAACTGGTCAGTTACCTGTCAGTTGCCACTGCCCATGCCGGCCCAACCCTAACCCCCTACGAGCTCCGGAAACCCTACTCACCGGTAGAAACACGACCCGAAGGTCAAAAGATTTCAACAAATCCATAAAAAAGTCATGCGTATTCCCTATTGCCATTTGGGGAAACCTACCTCCAGTGGTGGGCATTTGCAGGCTGATCATAATTCCACACTTTTTAGGGTTCCGTAGCCAAATGGCGAAAACGGGACCCTTATAGATTCGTCATGTCTGTCCATCCGTATGTCACAGCCAGTTTATTCCGAAACTATAAAAGCTACATTATTGGAATTTGGTGCGTCAGAAAAAATCCCAAAATTTTTGGGGTTCCCCATACATAGAACTGAAACTCAAAATTTTTTTTCATCAAACCCAAAAATAAAACTAGACAGTAGATTTTTTTAAACGTCATAAATCAAATTACCTAATTTTTTTCATTCAATCAGTGGTACGGAACCCTACGAGCGCGAGTCCGACTCGCATTTTTACGTTAAGCTCTCGTACTATGCGCTGCAGTCCAATCCGGAATGCTAAAAGCTTGCAATATTAATCTAACAACGGACTAATATCTGTTATTTAACGGACAGACAGACGGTCTGATTGCACAAAGCCGTGTCCCGTTTTATTGAGTTAAAACCGCATGGCTTTTGTGTCCGATAGTGGACGCGATGGCTTGTGTTAATTGGAGCGGAGCGGGTGACATTATTTAGCACATTTTTGTATTGTTACTGTTGGTTCCAATCCTATTCGGGGTGAACATTTTGGGTGTTTGTATAATCGTATGTTTAGGGTTCCGTAGCCAAATGCCAAAAACGGGACCCTAAGGGGCAGCGCAGACGGCACACTTTTTGTGCGATAGAGTCTGCGTCGGAGACATTTAAAAAGAGCTAGACGCTCTTTTCCCGACAGAATGATCGAAGATGTGCGTCGTGTGCGTTGAGTCTGTGAAATATCCGCGACAGATTTTTGCGCGTCGTGTGCGTTACTGCATATAATTGAAAAAAAGTGCGTCACGGATAGTCTGTCGTTTGCGCTGCCCATTATAGATTTGTCATGTCTGTCTGTCTGTCCGTCCGTATGTCACAGCCAGTTTATTCCGAATCTATAAGAGCTACATTATTGAAATTTGGTGCGTTGATGTATTCCGTAAACTACATCAAGGTTTTAAAATAAAATTAGAAAAAAATCCAATTTTTTTGGGGTTCCTCATACACAACTGAAACTCCAAATTTTTTTTTAATCAAACACTTCATCATCATCATCATCATCAGCCCACATCAGTCCACTGCTGGACATAGGCCTCTCCCAACACTTACCTGTGGTGTATTTATGCATAAGTATTTTAAAATGATATTGAGGTTTATCACATCATTTTTTTCTAAACTGAATGGTGAGAGACTCTTCCAAAGTGGTAAAATGTGTCCCCCCATTAATTACGCCCAATGGTTGACTGGTAGAGAATGCCACACGGCATTAAGTCCTCCATCTGTACTTTCTACGAGCAATAAAGATTAAATAAATAAATAAATTCAGTCTTAAATACCCGAAGCGAAGCGAGGACTACTCCATCAGGCGTAGGGAAGCCAATATTTGGAGCCACTATAAAAAAAAACTACGCAACGGATATTGATGCGGTTTTTTTTAATAGATAGAGGATTTGACATGACAGGCTCGGTGGCTCATTTGGTAGTGCCCTCTGCCTTCTGAGCCAAGGGTTGTGGGTTCGATCCCCGCACAGTACAAACATTTGTGTGCATGAACATGTCTGTTTGTATTGGTCTGGGTGTTTTCTATGTATAATATGTATTTATTTACAAAAAAAAAAGTATATAAGTAAGTTTATCAGTTGTCTAGTACCCATAGTACAAGCTTCGGCTTAGTTTGGGGCTAGGTGGCGCTGTGTGGCCCAGCGTGGCATGTCTTGGGTTATTATTTTATTTATTTTCGGAAGAAAGTTTATGTGTATAATATATGCATATATACATATAATATTGAACCTGTGCAAAGCCGGGTCGCTAGTAGTACATAAAAGGAATTTTAATCATGAGATGTATCGTCCCGTTTCCCTTTCGGGCACGGCATCCTAAAAACGGTTTCTTTGTGTGATATTTTCATTCATAAGTGAAGATAAGTTGGCAATACTTAGCCGAGCCAAAGTAAAGCACCAATAAGTACAATAAGCCGAGTTTCGGAAACTAATCGAAGCGGGAAGTACGGCGTTATTGGTGAGTCAGCGCCGCGCACTCGAGGGCGAGAGGTCGCGATATTGCTGCCGAGTTGACGGAAAATGTTATTATCTACACATCTACACTAATATTGGGGATGTAAGGGAGCGACCTATCACCTTTTTGCTCCAAGCCATCCTCACCTGCCCGTAGTGCATCCTGCCGAACAACAAACGAGGCGCTGGCAACCGACTGGTGGCGGTATAACCATCACAATTGAAGGCGTAGCTAAATACCACCAGCCGATGACGGGCAGCAGCGTCACGGGAGCAAAAAGCTACGCCCTGCGATCGCCTATTTTGCAGTCCACTGCTGGACATAGGCCTCTCCAGTTGTTCGCCACCTAGGGCAAACTTCTGGACGATATACCCCTAATCACCACGCTGGGCAGGCGGGTTGGCGATCTCAGGGCGTAGCTTCTCGCTCCGGTGACGCTGCTGCCGGTAATCGGTCTGTGGTATTTAGCTACTCCTTCAATTGTGATGGTTACACCGCCACCAGTCGGTTGCCAGCGCCTCGTTTGTTATTCGGCGGGATGCACCACGGGCAGGTGAGTCTTGGAACCAAAAGATGATAGGCCGCTCCCTCACTGAACATCCCATCCTAGGGTTATTTATTAATTACCCCCAAGTATAAACAAACCCATACTTCCTCGTCGCTAATTCTCACTCATAATACTTTCAGTGCAGAACAAACGGCGCTAAAGTAAAGCTCATGATGCTGCATCTTGCGCTGTACTGCGCGTTAATGAGTGCGGCGGAGGGAGCGGCATTCCCCGAGGGACGGGAGGTCGCGATGTTTGACGCTAAGTTTCAGACACAATAGAAAATGTATTGGTTTGTGGGCGAATTCGGCATATGTTTTTTTATAAATATCAGACAATATCGCATACACTGCTCAGATCACTTGTTTTACGGGTATCAGAACAACGAAGGTAGCACAAATAAATACTTAACTAAAATTTATAATCATCATCAGCCTAAGGCAGTTGTTCGCCACTTAGGGCAAACATCTGGAGGATATACTCATAATCGCCACGCTGGGCAGGCGGGTTGGCAATCAAAGGGCGTAGCTTCTTGCTCCGGTGACGCTGCTGCCCGCCATCGGCCTGTGGTATTTAGCTACGCCTTCTATCGTGATGGTTTTACCGCTACCAGTCGGTTTGCCAGAGCCTCGTTTGTTGTTCGGCAGGATGCACCACGGGCAGGTGAGGATGGCTTGGAGCGAAAAGGTGATAGGTCGCTCCCTTACATCCTTATATATAATACTAGCTTTCCGCCCGCGACTTCGTCCGCGTAAAGTTTTTTTTTCCAAAATAAAATTGTGCCTATGTTACTCGTGGATAATGTAGCTTTCGAATGGTGAAAGAATTTTTAAAAACGGTCCAGTAGTTTTTGAGCCTATTCATTACAACCAAACAAACAAAGTTTTCCTCTTTATAATATTAGTGTAGATATTATTATCGAAAATGCTTATGACTTGCACCACTCCACTACAGTAGACATTTCCTAGAATTGAACAAAAGACGTGTGTATTTTATTTGCTACATTTCCTCGCGTTATTTAGAGTTTCAGCAATAATATATGGGAGTACAATTGCATTTTGAAAACTATCTCAATGAAAATGTGAACTTTAAAGATGTTGAATTTGAAGCAGTGTGCTCTTTAGAATTCCTATCATGATATTAATAGTACAGGGGATGTGAAGAGCGGTCGTTTGCTGGTGAACTCTTCGACGAGCTTCATAACTTAAGCCTTAAGATGTAGGGCATATTTGTATGCCGCCCGTCCGGGGAAGGACCTCCCCCTATAGAATACAGCAGCCAAATGGCCTCCGGGTCGTGTTTCTGCCGGTGAGTAGAGTTTCTGGAGCTCGTGGGGGGTTAGGGTTGGGCCGGCATGGCGGTGGCAACTGACCAGTTACTTGCCCGTTGTCACAGCGACTTGGGTTTCTCTTTCGCTTTCCATCAGACTTATGGAAGCCATTATTTCGAGCTACTATATTTAAAAAAAAAATAACCCAAGACATGCCACGCTGGGCCACACAGCGTCATCTAGCCCTAAACTAAGCCGAAGCTTGTACTATGGGTACTAGACAACTGATAAACTTACTTAGATACATTTGTTTTTGTAAATGAATACATATTATAGATAGAAACACCCAGACCAATACAAACAGACATGTTCATGCACACTAATGTTTGTAATGTGTGGGGATCGAACCCACGACCCTTCTCAGCCACGACCCTTGACTCAGAAGGCAGAGGTCACTACAAATTGAGCCACCGAGTCAGTCGAATTGGTGTTTGCTATCATATAAAGTAAGTTTAGTACCCATAGTTGAGTACTAGTACCCATAGTACAGGCTTCGGTTTAGTTTGGGACTAGATGGCGCTGTGAGCCCAGCGTGACATGTGAATGTACATAGCAAAGTGGTGTCTCCGCGGAAGAAGGAATTCGGAGCCTCCCCCTCGGATGGAGCCCGCAGCTGTGCACACAGCACTAATCGTTTCTGTGTTTGACTTGCCGGGAGTAGGAATGTGCCGCATTTGCATCGATATTGATATCTATATCTTCTTCTATCTTCTATCTATACTTATAATAAATCTGTAAAGAGGTCAATTCTGTAGGTCATTCAATTGAATAGGAGATTCAACCAGATGACTGCGACATATTATATCACTTATAAATCGTCAATATTGAATAAAGTGTGTAAACTAAAAGGAAGTTTCGGATTTCGGATTTACCGGATTCGGAATGCAGCTTCTATCGAGAAGAACCGGCAAGAAACTCGACAGTTGCTCTTTTCAATGCCGATTTTTCTTACAATATTTGTCGTATTACATCATTGATATTATCTGATTAAAATTATATAAAACAAAACAAAATTCAGAAGCTATACACGAGCACAAGTGTTCACTTGGAAACAGCCGTCCAGGAGATGTTGTCGCCCAGGAAGTCCTCAACTTTGTAGTAGCCCCCTTTTATGAGGATTGATTTCATTAAAATGTATGTGTCGCAGTCACCTGGTTGAATCTCCTATTCAATTGAATGGCTAGCGCGTTAATTGAATGACGACATTCAATTGAATGCCTAAAGGACAACTCGTCAAGTTATTGATTGAAACGTTCAATGTCTTGACTGAACGTCATTTTAGCATAGTCGTTGAATGGGTAAAAGTCGACTGTGTAATGTATAGTTTATAATTTTTTAATAGGTTAATTCATGCTGCCACACTATTTTATTACGAATAAGTCAGTTGATAGTCAATCTAATCAAAAAATATCAACACTGTTCATATCTTTTTGATCATGTTTGACGCCAAATTTGTTTTGGTGACTACTAACGCCGCGTGGGAAAAGAATGAACTAAATTACAATCACCTGACTGCTTTTACGTCCGCTCTTTTCAAAGGGCTATGTTTCAATCCGCTACCTAGTTGGACGTTAAGTGACGCGTGTTGAGTCAACGTTCGGTCTAGTCATTCAATTGAATATCGTCATTCATTGAACGCGCTAGCGATTCAATTGAATAGCAGATTCAATCAGATGACTGCGACATAATATGTACCCACATAACATCGATAAGCTCGGACATCACTAGCGCGCGTCGCGAACACGAACACTTGATTGGACGAATGTTAATATAACAGACTCCGGATGAGCCTTGTTTAAGATTCGGATAACGTTGGCGCCGCGAGTTTTGGCATATTTGTGCATCGCACCAGTTTCATCATCACTATCACTATAAAGATAGGTAGAAACAACTTTGAGAAAGAAGGAGGCCGATAGGAGGATCAGGTTGGGCTGGGCAGCGTTTGGGAAGCTTCGTCACATCTTTACGTCATCTCTGCCACAGTGTCTAAAATCTAAGGTCTACAATCAATGTGTCCTACCAGTCTTGACCTACGTTGCTTACGGGAAGACAAGTCCACAAATTTAAAGTCGCTTAGCGCGCTATGGAAAGGCTTATGCTCGGTATCTCGTTAAAAGATAGGGTACAAAACGAGCATATACGTCAAAGAACGAAAGTTACCGACATAGCCCGAAGGATTAGTACGCTGAAGTGGCAGTGGGCTGGTCATGTCTGCCGCAAAGCCGACAATAGGTGGAGCAGACGAATCTTGGAGTGGACACTGCGTTTAGGCAAACGTAGTAACTGCTGGCAGTTGCTGGATGGGGGAGGCCCGGGATAGAGAAATGTGGCGCGAATTACAGGAGGCCTACGTTCAGCAGTGGACGGACCAAGGCTGTTGATTGATTGATTGATCACTATATAGATGATGATGGCCTCCACAACGTATCCGTCGACGGCGAACAATATAACAACGCTTTCGGCGATAAGACCGCCTACATTATACTACTATATATCTGTATAAACCTATTTCCTGTATATGTTTCATTCTGGTGCAATAAAGAGTTTTAGTGCAGTCAATGAAGCATTACAGGTCCGAATTTTTTTACTGTGATCCGATTTGCATGAAATTTTGGAATTAGGTTCATCTTACCATTAACTTCAAAAGTGAAAATGATTTGAACTCCGCCACCACCCTGGGGGTGGTTGCCACCCCTTCTCGGAAGTCAATGGTTTTCTTTTCAAAATAACCTCGGATATCGATTGAAGGTCCAAATTTAAGCAAAAAATCATCTATAAAGTTTTTCGAAAAATCTAATACTTTTCATGTTATTGGCAATTGAAAACTTGAACATTTTTCACTTTTTTCATCGGTTTTTTTCAAATATCTCCAAGAATATAAGTTTTATCGAAAATTTTATAAGGTACAAAATTGAAGCAGGTAAAAAAATTAACAATTTGGTTTTTTATAAAGTATTCTAAATGCAATATTAAGCTAGATATTAAAGATCAAAGGCGTTTTTTATTTTATCTGAAATTTGATCGATGTAGTCAATACCATCTATCAGCGAGCAAATGCATTTTATGCTTTCTAATCAAAAAGGGTTTTGTAGTGCTTGAAATAAGCTTTAAAATGAGCACTATTAAAAGTCTTTTACATGTAAAATAAGTGAGCTGTATTGCAAATAAGAGGAGCATCGACTGTTTTTTCTTTTGAATCAGTGGGTTTAAATAAGTGCCATTTCCACCAAAACTAGAATTAATCATATTCCGCCTAGAATTAACTTAATTATAAAGAGTTTAATAGATTGTATTAGTTTGGCTGCTTTAGGACACATAGTTTTCAAAAAAGTCGTGATTGAAGAAAAATCGAAAATTTCAAATTTTTAAAAAACCCACCTTTTTTTCATAATATCTCAAAAATGACGATAGATACGTATAAAGGTGTTGGGATTAAAAATTTAGGTATTTTTCTGACCAACAATTTGGTCTTTTTATTTTTTCTGTGAAATAAAAATTGACGGAGATATGATTGTTTCAAGAGCGCGTGGCAGCGCAATCACAGCCCCTCTCAAGCCCTTTTACCCTTCACCGTTTTATAAAAAGGGTTTTTACTATGTATTGCAATCAAGGATGTTGTAGCTCTCTTAGTTATCTTTACAATGGTATTTTATAAATTGTGATAGCATGAAAATTAAAGGAGTTATGGCCCAAAAATTTATCATATTTTTTCTACTTAGTAACTGAAAGTTTCGGAGTGAATATTTGGAGCAATGTGAAATGATTGGCGATACATCCAAGTGATGAGATGTCTCTATGAAGCTGCCACTATGTCCGTCCAAATACAGAATCAGCAAACAAGGTCTATAGCGTTGCATCGAGGAGTGAGACAGGGGGATGTCGGTTCCCCGAAACTATTAACTAATGCAATGGAGGTTATGTTCAAGACGCTGAACTGGAAAGGACGTGGCGTCAACATAAATGGCGAATACATCTCTCACTTGCGATTTGCAGACGACATCGTTATAATGGCAGAATCGCTGCAGGACCTAAAAACACAAATGCTGAATGAACTGGCTGACTCCTCTGTTCGTATCGGCCTATGGATGAACTTGGACAAAACCAAGGTTATGTTCAATGAACATGTTCTACCGGACCCGATTGTAGTACACGGCGCCATCCTCGAAGTTGTTCAAAAATATGTAGGGCAGACATTGCAGTTAGGTGGAAACAACTTTGAGGACGAGGTGAATAGGATAATTCAGCTAGGCTGGGCAGCGTTTAGGAAACTACGTCGAGTCTTCACATCGTCGATCCCACAGTGCCTAAAGATGAAAATCTTCGATCAGTGCCTTCCCAGTTATGACATACGGAGCCGAAACGTGGACATGAACCGTAAGCCTAGCCAGGTGGAGTGACGATTTGCGCAGGGCGGCTGGCAAGTGCTGGATGCGAGAGGCACAGAATCGATCTAAGCGGTGAACATTCGGAGAGGCCTACATCCAGCAGTGGACTGATACGGGCTGATGATGATGATGATGAAAATATTACTTACTCTATATTTACATCTTTTTATGTCATACCAAAGTATTTTTAGTGATTTTTTTTCAATTTAGGGGTTGTTTGCTTAGGTTGTAAGATTTTTAAGGGGTTGAAAATGATTTTAATATGAGGTAATTGTATTAAAAAACACTTTACAATTTCACCACTTACTATTAGACTGGTTTCTA
Source organism: Conogethes punctiferalis (assembly GCA_031163375.1). Classification (NCBI taxonomy): domain Eukaryota; kingdom Metazoa; phylum Arthropoda; class Insecta; order Lepidoptera; family Crambidae; genus Conogethes; species Conogethes punctiferalis. The sequence goes on along the minus strand of CM062107.1, from coordinate 112,380 downwards.
GCGATAAAATGGCTTAAACTCAATTTTTTCATTAAGGGGTCATTTACACCCCTTAAAAATAATTGGCGGAGTTCAGATCATTTTCACTTTTGAAGTTAAGGGTAAGATCAGCCTAATTCCAAAATTTCATGCAAATCGGATCACAGTAAAAAAATTCGGAGGTTAGGCCGTATTTTTCGCTTCATTGACTGCACTATTTCTATCTATCTATAACAAAGTTACTTCCCTCTGTCTGTCCCTATGCTAAGAGCTTTAAAACTATTCAACGGATATTGATGCAGTCTTCTTTAATAGATAGGAAGAGGAAGGTTTATAGGTACGTATAATACAGAAGCAAAACGAAGGCAAGTCGCCAGTTATACTACAAAACAAAGTCGCTTCCCTCTGTCTGCCTCTATCTAGTTTTTTTTTATAGTAACTCGAAAGCGAAAGAGAGGCCCAAGTCGCTGTGACAACGGGCAAGTAACTGGTTAGTTACCTGTCAGTTGCCAATGCCATGCCGGCCCAACCCTAACCCCCCACGAGCTCCGGAGACCCTACTCACCAGCAGAAACACGACCCGGAGGTCATTTGGCTGTGGTATTCTATAGGGTGGAGGTCCTTCCCCGAACGGACAGCTCAATTTGAGCGAAGATTCGCTATTCCCTACCTCTCTTATAGTCTAGTCTAGTATCTGTTATCTAGTACCCGTAGTACAAGCTTCGGCTTAGTTTGGGGCTAGATGGCGCTGTGTGGCCCAGCGTGGCGTGTCTTGGGTTAATTTCTTATTTATTTATGTAACACATTTTGGTAAATTGAAATAATCTAAATCTAAGCTACGTCATCACCTATATATCCTCTTATATGTATGCACGTCTATATGCTATCAGGCAAATGTGTAGTATGTGCTATCAGCGAAGGTGCTATAAGGGAGCTCATAAATCCGGATCGGAGGGAAATCGGGCGATCGGAGAAGGGTCGCGGTGACATTTGTCACGGGATACACACACACACAAACACAGACTCACAGACACACACATACACACAAACGCGAGTTACTTGCGGTGACGAGTCATCTGTCATTCGGTAGCGTGTTTACGAAGACTGTTTATTGTTTAGATCCGCGTATAAGATGACATTAATGAAACTGTTTAATTGATATAATTGATTGATATAATTAGAATTTACTGAGAATTTGGAAAATATTAATAAAACGCCGGTGGAGATTGGACCTCATAAATGACGACTAGCAAAAGACAAGATGAATAGAAAAACCATAGAAAATAAAAAATCAAGTCCATTGTTGGACATAGGCCTCTCTAGTTGTTCGCCACTTAGGGCAAACTTCTGGAGGATATACCCATAATCTCCACGCTGGGCAGGCGGGTTGGCGATCGCAGGGCGTAGCTTCTTGCTCCGGTGACGCTGCTGCCCGTCATAGGCCTGTGGTATTTAGCTACGCCTTCTATCGTGATTATTTTACCGCCACCAGTTGGTTTGCCAGAGCCTCGTTTGTTGTTCGGCAGGATGCACCACGGGCAGGTGAGGATGGCTTGGAGCAAAAAGGTGATAGGTCGCTTCCTTACATCCCAACAATAAACTCGAACATTCGTAATCCGCGCTAGACTTAGCAAATGCGCGGCTCACTCACTGGGGTCCGAGCCATATTTCCCCCGCGTCGCAAATTCTCAAAGGGGACCCCAACAATTTGGACCCGCACCGCACATTATAATGTCGGGCGGTGTCTCACAATCGGTTCATTAAGTATCTTATCTTGTAAATATAAGAATCAAGTAGGGACCCCTGGGGGCTTTCGTTGCCCCCTGTGGACTAATCTAGTGCACTATTCAAGTTTGGTTTTTCTTTACTAGTTGTCGATATTTCAAATGAAATGAAAATAAATTTTAATCAGAACTTAAGAGAGGTAGGGCACTAGGGCATAGCGAATCTTCGCTCGAATCGAGCCGCCCGTCCAAGGAAGGACCTCCACCATATAGAATACCGCAGCCAAATGACCTCCGGGTCGTGTTTCTGCCTGTGAATAGGGTTTCCGGAGCTCGTGGGGGGTTTGCTTTGGTATGGTATGACGGTGGCAACTGACAGGTAACTGACAGGTAACTGACCGATTACTTCCCCGTTGTCACAGCGACTTGGGCTTCTCTTTCGCTTTCCATCAGGCGTAGAGGAGCGATATCGAGCTACTGCACTTTTTTTTAAATCAAAAGTTTGACTAGAGCAAAGGAATGTATCGCTGTTATGACAATTAAGTACGAGGTTTTACATTTAAAAAACGCGTCTGTGGATTCTCAGAATAACGTTTAAGGCTGTATGGAGCATTTAATACTTCCATGGTATGGAGAGATCGCCGTTACATTTTAAGAAAAAGAAAATCGTCATATCTTGGCAAATTGTCATGTAGGGGAGGCATGAACGTTTGCAGGCTGATGACGATGTTAATGAAAAGTATACTAGAAAATACTGTACACTATCATCATCATCATCATCATCAGCCCACATCAGTCCACTTTACCCTATGCTTATGAACAAAAAAAATGCAAATCTCTTAAAGCTTTGACCCGAAAATCTTCAGAGCCCTCCGCCGCATACATTGAATTTAGCATTTTACATCTTGTCGGACGGATTCGGGTCATCCATTTTAAAATCCATTAAGGCTGCCACTCTGGTAATAAAAATGTGCTTTGCGCGAAGATCTACATTCCTTTTATATCATCTTACTAGTAGATATGGACCTTCCTTCCTCGTTGGTCGTCTAAAACAAAGAGTCCCAACGGTTTTGAAGCTTGTGGGGGGTTAGGGTTAGGCCGGCATGGCGCTGGCAACTGAGAGGTAACTGACCAGTTTCCCGTTGTTGGCCGTTTTCACAGCGACTTGGGCTTCTCTTTCGGTTTCCATCAGGCTCAGGATCTGCCTTAGTTAGTCACCACGCTTGGCTTGGATCGGTAACCGCAGTAGGTTTTATTTACACTCAAAGGGTGTACTTTCTAGTTACCTAGTCCCATAGTCAAATCGATGTCGGTATTTAAAAAAAAGTACTGTTACCATTTTAGTGAATAAAAGTTTTATTAAATCATCCGAAGTACTTAGCACTTACTTTATGTACAAAGTGGTGATGGTCGTATTTCACGAGTTTTTGGCGAGAACACAATGTGATCGAAAACAGTAAGAAATCTTCTTCCTTTCGTGTGGAATATTTTTTTTACTTTAGCTTGCTATGAATGGATTCCTACCCTCTGAATTACCTATCACAATTTCAAAATCACAAATATGTGCGAGTCCCAAATCGATTCATTTTTAAGAACGGGTTTGGTATCGCAGAGGGCGTTGCTTCTCGCTCTGGTGACGCTGCTGCCCGACATCGGTCTGTGGTATTAAGCTGCGCCATCAATAGTGATGTTTATACCGCCACCAGTCGGTTGCCAGCGCCTCGTTTGTTATTCGGCGGGATGCACCACGGGCAGGTGAGGTCGGCTTGGAGCGAAATAATGATAGAGCGCTCCCTTACCTTACCCTTTACCTCCTTTCAAAGATGTTAATAGTTGCCTCCTCCTGTTGATAAGACGAAATAGCTTAAAAAAACCTCACCGTCGTTCGTCTCACTGTGCCTCAGATATCATCTCGAAGATGATTTATAATTCTGGTCGTGACACAAAAACTTCGCCTCGCAAGCAGACCCGGCCTCACTCGATTTACTTGTAGTTTTTGCGAGATTTCCTTCAGACTATTCACGAGAAATCTGTTGGAGATAACCTAAACTGGGGGTACGTGATACGAGAAAATATTGGGCGCTTTTTTGCTGTTGAGTCTGGCCTTGGAAAAGGCTGAATAAAAAGCAACGACTAATAATTTTGGTAGAATGTATTATTATGTCACCGTAAAATTGTAAATACAGTTATACTCGTAGTTATAGTCGAAATATTGTGAACTGTAAAATAATGCTTACACAAAACATACTTAAACAAAGTATAAAAGAATACAATTTAAAGTATCTTTATGTAAGAGCCTATCATCTTTTCCCTTCAAGCCAAAATCGCCTGCCCATGGTGCATCTTGCCGAACAACAAACGAGGCGCTGGCAACCGACTGGTGGCGGTATAACCATCACGATTGAAGACGTAGCTAAATACCACAGGCCGATTACGGTCAGCAGTCATCTGGGGGAAGCTGCGCCCTGCGATCGCACACTCGCCTGTCCAACGTGACGATTATGGGTAGTAAGTTTTCCCAAAGTAGCAAACAACTGAAGAGGCAGGCATTTAAACCTAGGCCAGCAGTGTCCTGCAATAGACTTCAAGAAGCTTGCCTACAGATTTCTCAAGGGCCGGCAACGCACCTGTGACTCCCCTGGTGTTGCGGTGTCTATGGGCTGAAGTGATCACTTACCATCAGGTGACCTTCAGGCCCGTTTGCCACCTATGTCATAAAAAAAAGACTGATGATTATGATCATCACTTCTTCTTTGCTTAGATACCAAATTTCTAATACTAAATGGAATGAAATAGGTAGGTATATTTTTTTCGTCGTCTACTTACATCAGACAGGATGCAGTCATTTTAAATATTAAATATCAGACAACATCACATACATTGCTCTAATTCCAAAGTAAGTAGCTTAAGCACTTGTGTTATGGGTATCAGAACAACGAAGGTACCACAAATAAATACAAATAAACACCCAGACACGGAACAAACACAAGTATTCATCACACGAATGTTTGTGTTGTAACGGGTGGGAATCGAACCCACGACCCTTGGTTCAGAAGGCAGGGGTCACTACAAATTGAGCCACCAAGCCAGTCATTTTGACGTCCAGCTACTACTTATAGGTAAAGAAACTGCACATATTTTCCATTGTCACGTATTTCACTACAGAGACAAAGCGAAATAATTTCATAGCCGGTTTCAATTTTTTAATTAGGTCGATATGGTGATTAGGAATGGAGCGCGCTTGTTAATTCGCTCCGTAGGCGAGTGGAAATTTCATAATTGGATTCGTCGAGATAGATATTTTTCACGGCACTATATTTTATGGGATTTCGTGCCGTAATTCCCGGCTGCGTCTATGGTAGAGGGATTTTATTATTATAACAAACCTGGTGTGTTATGTGGGAAATGGAGTTTATACTCGTAGGTCTAAATTGTCTAGAGCCTAGGTGTTTTGGGAGAGATAAAACCTTAGTTTGAGACCATTTCAGACCAGTCATATTTTTAGTTCAGGTTTGTTGTTTTGGGGTCCAGGGTCAAAATAATTACATTATATTTAGTCCGTATTTTAGTTTATAAAAATATATTGGACACGTATTTTTACTTTTTTCATTTAAACAAAAAATAATAACGATACAAGGCATCAAAATGTAGGGGAGGGGGTCTTTGACGTCACTCATTTGCGAAAAAACTCCCAAAATCTGACGTCACGCGTAATTTTTTCTTTGTCATTTTTGGTCTTATTCACAACTGAAAAAATACGTATCTTTTATTTTTTACAATCTAAGGGGTAGCGCAGACTACAGACTATCCGTGACGCACTTTTTAGTAGTGTTGCAATTATATGCAGTAACGCACACGACGCGCAAAAATCTGTCGCGGATATTTCACATCTTCAATCATTCTGTCGGCAGAGCTGTAGGGACCTAGATGCTCTTTTTGAATGTCTCAGATGCAGACTCTATCGCACAAAAAGTCTGTCGTCTGCGCAGCCCCTATAAGAGGGACTAATTACTTTTTTGTTCGGCAACAGGCATAGGCCTGTAGGTCACACAATAGTGTGATGAATAATTGTGTTGGTTCGGTGTCTGGGTGTTCATATTTATATTTATCTAAGTATTTTGAAACTCTTTGTGTGTAATAATTACTGGCTGTAATGGTATCGGATATATTTGGGTAACTAACAAGCTAACGTGGCCATCGAGTCAAAAAAACCTTGTAACATAACCCATAGCCAGTCACAAATCCAAGGCTCCCCGTAACGGCTGGCGCGGAGCCAGCCTGCGGCACCAGACCCGCTGCACTAATGTGTGCGGAATGTACTCATTAAAAGTATACGTCTATCTTTTTTTACAGTGGCACGACACAGTAACTACGTTCCGGCTGATGGCGAACGCAAGAGAAGACTAAATCACTGAGAGCGGGTGAGTACCCCACAACTAGGGATTGCAATCCGGCCTCATTTTGAATCCGGCCGGATCCGGCTGGATATCCATCAATCCGGCCGGATCCGGCCGGATCCGACCGGATTGATCTAACCAGGATAACTTAACTTTGGACTGTTAAGGAAATGTTAAAATAAATAAATAAATAACCCAAGACGTGCCACGCTGGGCCACACAGCGCCACCCAGCCCTAAACTAAGCCGAATCTTGTACTATGGGTGCTTGACAACTGATAAACTTACTTAGATACATTTTTTTGTAAATAAATACATATTATACATAGAAAACACCCAGATAGGGTTGCCAACTATACTGTTAAAAACAGTATTATACTGTTTTTCACTACAAAATACTTTTTACTGTTGAACAAAAAAAAAGTATAAAATATACTGTTTTCAGCATCAAAGATGTTACACTATACGCTCACACATTTTTTTTATTTAGAGGGAGAACCCTCTAAATAAATAAAAAAAATGTGTGAGCGAGCACTGAGAACAAGTGCGTTCTGGACCAGAACGCACTTGTTCTCAATGAGGTCGGTGCGTACACTTGCACCACCTTGAGGCTATACCTCTCGGTGAGCTTGATGATAAGGTACGCTACCCTGTTCGACACACTGGACCCTCCACCACGTTGTCGGAGAGGGACTTATTGACCAGAAACCCGACGCCACCTTGGGATTTTTGGTTTCCCTCGCGGAAGTACATAAGGTGGCCTGACTCTAGGGTTACGGTAGCCTCCCCCTCTCTTCGGACTTCGCATAGCCCTAGTATGCGCCACCTAATTTTCCCAAGTTCCACCTCCAACTGCGCCAGATGCGAGTCAAGCCTTAGTGTGCGTCCGTTGTACGATGCCAGGGTAAGTTTGGTGTGGTGGCCTGCCGTAGCCCGGTGATTCTTGGCACCCCCCGCCCCGCCCGTACCGTGGTCGCCACCGTGACCAGGGATAGCGGGGCCGCCGGGAACTGGGGGCCGTGGCTTATGTGAGACCATTTGGAGGAGTTGCCCATAATCGCCACGCTGGGCAGGCCGGTTGGCGATCGCAGGGCGTAGCCTCTCGCTCCGGTAACGCTGCTGCCCGTCATCGGTCTGTGGTACTTAGCTACGCCTTCAATTGTGGTGGTTATACCGCCTTCGGTCGCCTCGTTCGCTATTCGGCAGGACGCACCACGGGCAGGTGAGGTTGGCTTGGAGCGAAAAGTTGATAGGTCGCTCCCTTACATCCCCCGTAAATAAAATTAATATTATTAAATAAATAAAAAAAAAAATACTGTTCATTTTTCTAAAATACTGTTTAATTTGTTTTCTTAGGCCTCAATATACTTTATTTCTTGTAAAAAAAGTTGGCAAGCCTACACCCAGACCAATACAAACAGACATGTTCATGAACACAAATGTTTGTACTGTGCGGGAATCGAACCCACGACCCTTGGCTCAGAGGGCAGAGGTCACTACCAATTGATCCACCGAGCCAGTAAAAAAAAACGATATATATACGAATACGAAATCACCTTTATTATTACTAAAAGAAAAATTTCAAAAACAAAATATAGGGGGGTGGAGGCGCGCCGCGCGGTGCGACTCAGCGTCAAACGACTCGCACGCACACGCACAACATGTTTAAAGTGCCTACTCATACAATAGCGCAGGTATTTTACCAAAATATGCAATTACCGGATCCGGTCACCGGATCCGGTATATTGGTGCCGGATCCGGTAAGTGTATATTGACGCCGGATCCGCCGGATTGCCGGATCCGGTTTTCCGGATTGCAATCCCTACCCACAACTAACCAGTACCCTACCAATCAGTCGGCCCATTGCCGTCCACTGCTGAACGTAAGCCCCCAGAGAATGCCTAACATCCCGATCCTGGGCAAACTGCATCGACTCTCGGCCAACCTTCCAAAGTCTTCGTCCCACCGCGTTATTATGCCAAATTATTATGAAACGATACATATTATGCGTAACTGAAATATATATGTATAATGATCATCAGCCTATCGCAGGCCACTACCGGGAATATGCCTCTCACGTTGTTCATCACTTTGAGAAACACCGGGAGGCTTTATCCATAATCGCCACCCTGGGCAGGGGGGATCCCAGGGCGTAGCTCCTCGCTCCGGTGACGCTGCTGCCCGTCACCGGGCTGTGGTATTTAGCTACGCCTTCAATTGTGATGGTTATACCGCCACCAGTCGGTTTGCCAGCGCCTCGTTTGTTATTCGGCAGGATGCTCCACGGGCAGGTGAGGTTGGCTTGGACCGAAAAGATGATAGGCCGTTCCCTTACATCCCTTATAAGGAGTTGATTTGTACTCTTTTCTGTCACCGCGCAAATAATCGAGTTCACAGAAAAACTTCGTAACATTTTGTCCAGTTTTTGCAGTAGGCAACAAAAGCTGTCTGTATCCCGTCGGTCGGTAAACTCCCGCTGGCTCTTGGCCAACGGCTATCGGACTTGGCGTTATCACTGCATTGTCGGCTTTGTGCAGGGCGCAGGCAGGTGGCTTACACGTTGTGTCACGTTAACGACTCTTCACTGCTTCGTTGTCACAAGTGCTTGGTAAGATTAAGAGGATATGTGTTCAAACAACGGTCACGCCAAATAGAAACAAAAAATTGTTTATTTGCGCAGAAATAGGGTGGTAACATGCCACGCTGGGCCACACAGCGCCATCTAGCCCTAAACTAAGCCGAAGCTTGTACTATGGGTGCTAGACAACTGATAAACTTACTTAGATCCTTTTTTTTTGTAAATAAATAAATATTATCCATAGTAAACACCCAGACCAATACAGACAATGTACACAAATGTACAAGGGACAGTACAAACTGTTCGAAGAGTCGTCGAGAGAGACGACATACTAGGTAAAAACTGCGAGGTTATGTGTTTGAAACACCGAGTATCAGGATCACATGTCCACGTCCACTGCTGGACACAGGTCTCCCCTAATGGCAATTGTCAAGCAGGGGGATTTGCATTAGGTCGGTACCCAGGTAAATGCTCCTGCCTATTCCCTGTAAGCGTCAATGCACTCCTGACGCGAGTACCATAATATCCCGTCACACCTCCATGTAACTTGGATCATTCTGTAAAAAGCATCTTTCCCGGCCTAAAAAAAAGAGCGCTTGTTACGAACTCATTTGTATTTCTTTTTTATTTTAATTTCTATGGTTTTTCTATTCTTATTGTCTTTTGTTTAGTTGTCAATTATATGTCATTCAAGCTCCACCGGAATGTTACAAACTCATTTGTATTTCTTTTTTATTTTATTTTCTATGGTTTTTCTATTCTTATTGTATTTTGTTTAGTTGTCAATTATATGACGTTCAAGCTCCACCGGCCTTTTATTTACTTATTCTAAATTAATTCCTAAATTCTAAAAATCATTGTATTATTGCATCTCATTCGGTTAGTAATAGCGCTTATAATTCTTTTTTTTTTTCAATATGTTTGAGTACCTACCTCTGAGTTAGACGATCTTAGCTTGTTCTATTGACCAGTCTCATTAGTAATTCTGTCGCGGGGGCGTGAGCGGTCAGACCGAGGCTTGACTGAGGCTAATCATATTTATCCAGCACATCTAATTAGCCGGGAGTTGTTTGAGTTAGGCCTTCACTGGTGTTGTATTACCGAGTGGTTTGGGTAACGTTATTAGGTGCTTAACGATATTTATTAACACGTATTCATGACTGCGTATTGAGGAGCTACTAATATAATCGTTTGAGAGAGGTAGGGCATAGCAAATCTTCGCTCGAATTGAACCGCCCGTCCGGGGAGTCAAAGTCAAAGACAAAATAATCTTTATTTGTATAGGTTTTTATGAAAAACACTTACAAATCGTCGAAGCTACCATAATACCTCTTCCTTATAGAATACCGCAGCTAAATGGGCATCTCAGTAGTCAGTGGGCCTTCAGGGTAAGGGCGACAGGCGCGGTGGGTATGCCCTATTGTGCCTGTCGACCTAACATTTGGACCTCACGACCACTAAAAATCAGGTGGAGTGAGGTCATCCTGAACGCTCTTCTTATAAAAAAATGACCTCCAGGCAGTGTTTCTGCCTGTGAGTAGGGTTTCCGGAGCTCGTAGGGCGAGTGCTGTATCGTAAGGCCGGCAGCGACCCTAAATTCAAATATTCGATAGAATGTCCAAAATTTCAGTCAGTTAGATAGATATTCTTTATTGTACCAAATACAAACATTTATAGACAAGGTATTACGATCTCTTCCAGACAACCTTCAGGTAGAGTCAGTCTAAGATCACTCAGATTTTTTTTTCATAACAACTGTCAAATTTGAAATATTTCTTCCGGTGGGACTCACCGCTGCTGCGTCACTGGGCGAAGCTCCACACGGGACATTAATTATATTTAAATTTAAGTTTCTGTCATTACTAACAATTATTGTTTTTATAAGATAAATGTATACTAACACTATGGAACTTGATTCTGCAATAAATTTATTATTATTATAAGTACTCACTCGAATCTAACGTTTCTGAGTGAGTACTTACCGGCCGAATTTGTGAATAGCCCTGAAGACGGGGTCACAAAGACACAATACATTTAGCTCCTTATTCCTGTAAACCGGAGCAAGTGGCCCGAAGTATTGTAATGCGTTTATCTGGAATGTTCGCCTGTAGCGAGGGTAATTGGGGGCTCCGTGAAAAATGGGACTTGACCTCAACCCTTCCCGGAACTTGCACGTCTCGCGGGACCCTCGGGTCCGAAACTTGGCAAACTTTTTATCTTACATATCATATTTCACGTGTTATCCGGGGACTTATTTTTGGGTTACAAACTTTTTAAAAACACATTTCGTTACATTTGTTCTTTTGATGTCGTAAGAGACTATAGCTGATACGACAATAGTCAGTGTCGATAAGAAATAACCCAAGATATGCCACACCGGGCTACGCCCTGCGATCGCCAACACGCCTTCTCAGCGTGGCCAGTATTGGTAAAGCCTCTTGATGTTTCACCTAAGTGGCGAACAACTGGAGAGGCCTGTCCAGCAGAAGACTGATGATGATATTTTAGTTTTCTTGTATAAATAACTATCTCGCGGCATTATGAGCATTATTATGGCTCATTTGGTAGTGACCTCTGCCCTCTGAGCAAAGGGTCGTGGGTTCGATTCCCGCACGGTACAAACATTTGTGTTCATGAATATGTCTGTTTGTATTGGTCTGGGTGTTTTCTATGTATAATATGTATTTATTTACAAAAAAAATTATCTAAATAAGTTTAATAGTTGTCTAGTACCCAACTACCCATAGTACAAGTTTCGGCTTAGTTTGGGGCTAGGTGGCGCTGTGTGGCCCAGCGTGGCATGTCTTGGGGTTATTTATTTATTTATTTATTGTCCGCTTAAACTCCGTAATACCTTCCGCCATGTTAGAATTGACATTTACCGGTAAATAGGTACTTAACCCCAAAGTGACCTACAGATACAAGACCATCACTTAGGAGAAGCCATTACTTAGCGTCATAAACGCGAGATCCTCTACTCGGCTTTACGAGCCATTTTTGAGAAGCTGTTTATTATATCAGCATCTTATCTGGGTCAGTAGCGCAGCGGGATAAACTTCGGTGAAATATTGAGGAGCGATATAATTGAATAAGTGAACATTTTGTCGTACTTTATGGTACAGAAGCGGATTGTTTGTATTTTATATTTATTGTTTTAGCATTCTAAACTTGCACCTTACCCCGTCTTTTTAATTATCCTCTACCTCTCCTCTCCAAAGGTTGTCTGGAAGAGATCGCTGAAAGCGATAAGGCCGCCTATATTGTACCTCGTTTTAAGTTTTTTTTTGGTGTGCAATTAAGAATATCTATCTATCTAAAGAACAAGAAACGTGCTTTTTCTTCTTGAAGAGCTTTCAGGATGACCTCACTCTCCACCTGATGGTAAGCGGTCGTGAGGTTCAAAAGTTAGGTCGACAGGCACAATAGAACAAACCCATTGCGCCTGTCGCCCTCACCCTGAAGGCCCACTGAGATGCCGTTTCACGCCCCGCCTATAGAACCCAGAATTGTATCAGGAAGGAAACACATGAGCTGGAAGGGCATTCTATGACTTAATGGCACGGGGCAAGAACGAGGAACTAAACCTATTGGTGTGCGCCACCATCGTTTCTTTTATTTAGCACGTTAAATTAATCCAAATAAACTAGGCATTATAAAATATCTGTTTTTTATTGGTCTGGGTGCTTCCTATGTATGTATTTATTTATAAAAAAAATGTATGTTAGCAAGTTTATCAGTTTATTTAATTTAAATAAAATAAATATGTAATCCAAGACATGCCACGTTAGGTCACACATCACCACACAGCCCCAATATCTAGTACCCATAGCTTGTACTATGGGTACTAGACAACTGATAAACGTACATAGATATTTTTTTTGTATTTAAATAACCTGTGTGTAAATACGATTATACATACATAGTAAACACCCAGACCAATACAAACGGACATGTTGATGAACACAAATGTTTGTAATATGCGGGAATCGAACCCACGACCGTTGGCTCAGAAGGCCGAGCCATCGAGTTAGGCAACATTTTTTATTATTTAGTACTTCTTAAAATTCCCCATTGTTTCCAGGCAACGCAATGCTGGTGGAAGGTCGTCGCAACGCCAGGAAGCGGCAAATCTAAAGCTCCTCCTGAACGCCACGTGTGGAACGGCGGCAGGAGAGCTTGGCTGAACCGGCGCATCCAGGAGTGGACTTCCTGAGCTCACAACAACTTCTCTTACAGGTAAGAGGCAATTCCATATTTTACAACGCTGAAGAGTAGCAAAATGTAGGCACCTGTGTGTAGGCCACCTCTCGTACTTTGATTTCAATGGTGTGAAATAAAAAAAAATTTAAAACTTAGTTTCTAATCGAAAGTGCACACTTATTAGTTAATAAAATTAATTAGATGTATCGGCAACTTGCAGCCACTGACCCGATTCCTTTCCAACAACACTTGCTCCTCAAAATCCAGAGTTCGCCCGCTCCGATACCACGCATCGCTGGCGCTTTACGCACTCTTAGTGAAATTAATTTTATTAAAACACAAAGCCCCGACCCGAAATCCACCCTAAATCCCCAACCATTCAGTCGACTATCCCACAGCTTAACAACAGACCATTTTATTGAAATTCTCAGCATGAACTCGAGGAATAATGAAATGAAAACTCCGAACACATATTTTTTTATATTCGTTTATTTATCCGGTATACGAGTTTCCATAAACACATGGCGATGAATATATGGATTCTGTACATTCAATATCAAAGTAAACAATAAAATGTATATTAATAAATGTAAATATATGTTATTATGATCTATTAAATTATTTATTGGCACCGAGACGCGACACTGAATGTATCGAAATGGACGCTAGTACAAAAAGTTACAAATCATTTTGATACAGAGGAGTAATCATATCTCCAGTCAATATCGGCCTTAGATGTGTTGTTTTTTAATACAAATCCTTCAGTAAACATTTCAGTAACATCAATAAGATTATCTTTTCCATCAGACGATGTAACGCGATGTATCCAAGTATCCAAGCACGGTCTTATATTGACTGAGATACAAACATAATAATATCATCGAAGTAAATTTATATGAGGTGCGGGGGTCGCGGAGTTAAATGTACTCGTATCTACTGCAGCAAGTGCGAGGGGTGTAATGCATCCCGGAGCGCGCAAGAGAAAGAGAGAAGAATAACAAAGGAAGAAACATTACACACATTGAAGGAGATTCATTTATCTAATGCGACTTGGTGACAACCATCGGATGGGTCGAGCGTGGAGGCTAGAAGAGAGGGACTACATAGCTCCTTAACTAACTAATTCCGTAATGGACGGATCATTACGTTTTCCACTTTCCCAGGTACATAAACAAAACTATCGTTAAACGTTCTTATCAGAACTCATTGCACAATTGACCGTAACATTCAGATATACAAAAATACATACATCTCACTACCACCTAACTAAACTAACGATTACTGATTTAAATTCTCTTTTAACGACGATAACTTCATAGTGTTTGTCCGCGACACGCCGCACCTCCATGGTATCACAATTCTTAACAACAACAACGATCCATAATACTCTGCTAAAAAAGGACACATGATACCAACTACTTATATTAAAGTGATGTTTGACTTCAAACGACTCTCACTGAGCAACAAACCAAACTTCGATGTTCTGTATTCGATGTAGAATAACGACTTTGACATTGATTTCACAAATCCGATATACTTTTAATTGAATGTGAACAATCGTCTTCATCGCACATCACTGGAAAGTTTTACAAATGACTTATAATGAAGGGAACAAATTAAAACACAATCTAAGAGAGAAACTAACCACTGACATCAACATTTCAACATCGAACATTTGATAAATTTTACACTTACACTACTAAATTGTTGCAAAAATTGTGGTAGCAAATATGTTTGTCCATACAAAATGTCGCCCGATCTAAACGGGCGTCTAAAATTGACATCGAAATTTACATGATTTAATTTAAGCTATGATACATAATGTTATTACACTTTATTAAGAATTTGACATCTATATAAAATATATGCTAGCCCATACGCTGGACTGTCCATGCTTGAAAGCTTCGTACATTCAACCATGAACACTTCAGTTTCCTTTACACTAGCACTGAAATTGTCTCTTCGTACTCTCTTTACCATAAATAGTACTAAATCTCAATTGGTGTTCATATTACACAATTTTTTTCACATTCGAAAGACACTACGAACAAAAACTTAATATCAATTTCGTCAATAATTTTAATAAAATTCATCTTTTAAAAATATCAACAATTTGGCACATCAGCTTCCTGTTTCTCGAATACTCGCTAAAAAGAAACAACAATGGAATAGGAGAAGGGAAAGAAAGCTAAAGGATTTGGGATTCGCCGGTCTGCTGTGATAACGCGATTTAATGGTTTGTATAAGGGAATGGGTAGCGCTTGACCCCAACTAACCTGATGCTACGCCTACGACGGAGCGCGCTCACTCAACTAAAACCAATTCACTCTCGTCTTGAAAATTTAAACATTATTATATCTGTCGGAAAATACGGACTCAGGAATACGCATTCATTATTTAAAATAGATAGAGGAAAATGTTATAACCACTTTCAATTATAGCAGCATTACTTAATAAGGTCAGTCGTAATTTCATTTATCAAAATGCTAAAGTGTTCCACATAGCATAAGCATAATTAATTTAGGAAAAGTAGGTCGCATAATGAATTAACTTAGATACAGCTTCAGCGGTAAATTCAATTTCACTCATTTTAATAATGTGAAATACTCCTACCTTTTCAAATTGGTCTGAAGATAAACGTGTCCAAGACGAAAGTAATGTCTAACAACCCACGCAACAGGCAAAGCCTAGCCGTTGGTAACGATAGCATTGAGGTGGTTAGACATTATGTATACCTTGGGCATCGTTTATCTTTCGCCAAAGAGCATCTAGAACAAGAGGTCTCTCGGAGAGTACAGTTGGGATGGGCCGCATTCAGCAAATTGGATGATGTTTTAAAAGACAAAAAACTTCCGCAATGCCTTAAGACGAGGCTCTACAACCAATGTGTCTTGCCGACAATGACGTATGGAGCTGAAACATGGCCGCTGACCGGAATAACCCTTCATAGACTTCGCGTAGCGCAAAGGGCCATGGAGCGTTCCATGTTGGGTGTCAGTCTTCGGGACCGAATTCCTAACTCCGAAATACGGAATCGAACGAGAGTGACGGACGTTGGGAAAAAGGTCATGTCGTTAAAGTGGAGATGGGCGGGACACCTGGCACGAGGGAAGGATGGAAGGTGGAGCACATCCATTACACAGTGGTGGCCAAGGCAGGGTAAGCGAAGTCGCGGACGTCCGCCCTCCAGATGGTCGGACGATATAGGTAGAGTGGCGGGGAAAACTTGGGCGAGAGTAGCGCAGGACCGTGGTGAATGGCAATCAAGAGAGGAGGCCTATGCCCTGCAGTGGGACCGATAGTAAGGGCTGATGATGATGATGATGATGATGACTCCTACCTACCTAGTAGCTACATAATATATTTAGGTTTTTATCCGTGTTTGTATTATTTCACATTTCGCAAAGCTATCAATGCAAACAATTCTATTTGTAATTAATATGTATATCGGTAAGTAAGTAAATTTTAGCACATTGCAAAATTGTATAGGTTATTTTAGTATTTATATGTATTTTATTTATTTACTTATAGCGTGCAATATCTATCTATTTGGGAGAGCAAATACAATCGTTCGTGGGCTTTACTCAGCAGGACTCACTGAAACACAGCACCGTGGCTTCCACTCGGACCACGGCTTAAATGCTGAGTGTTATAGTGACTGGCCCGATGCGATGGCTCATTTGATAGTGACCTCTGCCTTCTGAGCTAAAGGACGTGAGTTCGATTTCCGCGCAATACAAACATTTGTGTTCATGAATATGTCTGTTTGTATTGGTCTGGGTGTAAACTAGACAAATTTTCAAATAAAAAGTATCGTCATTAAGTTTGTCAGTTGTCTAGTACCCATAGTACAAGCTTCGGCTTAGTTTAGGGCGCTGAGTGGCCCAGTGTGCCATGTCTTGAACAAAAAAAATCCATAAATCTTTTTATAAACCACTTAGCCTGCGAGCAAACCCAAACCTATATAACCTGAATGAAAAACATCAAAGTGATAAATGCCGTAATACCTAAACGTAATTTTGTATCCAAACTTGTGCGATGATAAACGACGTCCCATCAAATCCGTCGCACAGCAGACAGGCTCGTCTAGAGATTCAAGATAGGCGAGACCAAGTACTAGAGTGACAAATTATCATTACGGTACAATACACTACAAGACTAGAGTAGGAGCGGTCTAGAATCCGAGGAACGGAGACTCAGACCCGATAATAAGGACGGGGACTTGTAAGGTTCCGCGAATAAATAGGTACAATGGACAGGATGCTGCTTCGACAACTTTTTAAAATAGGAAATAGGGTATTTGACTATTTTGTTTTAGCTTGCCGTTGATAGACTACTTCATTAAACAATTAGTTCGATAGCATCAATTATTTATCTCCATGCTATCACAATTTCAGAATACAAGTCCAAAAACGTTTCACACAAAAAGGCGACATGCAAGTGACGTCATAAGCATGTTTTACGTCTTATTTTGTTATATTTTGTTTATGTAATTAGTTTCATAATGAAATATGTTATTAGCTATGTTAAATATTACGTTCATTTAATTGGTTTCATAACAAAATGTAAACGGAGCGAGAAGCTACGTCCTGCGATCGCCAACCCGCCTGCCCAGCGTAGCGATTGTGGGCATATCCTCCAGATGTTTGCCCTGAATGGCGAGCAGCTGGAGAGGCCAAGGTCCAGCAGTGGACTGCAATAGGCTGGTGATGATGATGAACAAAATGTGTTATGTTTTTGTACGTTTTACATTTTTGAAATGGACTTTACAGGGTTATTTGCCGTCTCATTTCGCAATAAATTTTAGTTGCGACTTTTCAAATAAGTATTACTTTCAACAAGGATTCTTTCTGGTAACTATGAAGTGACAAGCAAAGTCAAATATAGTCAAATAGCCTATTCTGAAATTCCAGAGCACATGAGATTAATTTTTGTCTTCATATATTAATTAACGATTCATAAAGTTTTAGTTTATTTTAAAGAGTTATCGAAATAGGATCCCGTATTTAACCAACGCTATGTACACGATACTCATTAGATAGATTCGTACAAAATCTGTATAGCTATCTTACAGTGATCTAGAGCAGAGTTGGAGTCTGCATTCAGTTTGTGCATGCATTTTGAACACTGGGACATTATTTGTAAATATATAAAAATGCATCAAATGCCAACACGTTTTTTGACGATTTTGTTTCGGGAAAACTTTTCCCGATCTCTTTACATAAAATAATGACGTGGCTCTCTCGTTCGATGCAACAACTGTACACAAATTCTATCTATAACTATGTATATATTTGAAAAACATCGAAATCACGTTAAAAAAGTTAACCATTTTCTTTTACCCATTCACAAGCAGTATTAATTAAAAGTTTTTGTTTTTGTATTAATGAAACTTGATTTTCTTAAGGTATTTGTAGTTTTAACGCTACAATAGACTTCATATTTCAATAGTCTCTTATTTATAGGTGCCTTGAAGGAATTCTTAATTTATCAAGGGAAAACTAAGCCGGCTTCATCAAATTGTTTTCAAAGTAACAATAATCAGTTTAAGTTGAAGTCGAGTTAACAAGGCAACTTCAAATAATTCACAATTAATTGCTGGTACTAGGAGATTAAAACAATTTAGCAAATAAACTTTTCTAAACTGCTTCAAACAGTTGGAAACAAGTTTTCCTTTTCGTGGGAACATAAGGAATGTTATGGCTTAGAAATTTCGGTTTAGTTAACCTAGTCATTGATTCAAATACAAATTTAAGAGTTAATTTTGATGAAATGGAAATAATTTTCAAAGTTACGATCGAATAATAAAATTGAACTAAAATTAATGGATGTAGCATTAAAATTTTCCAACAAATGTAGTAATTTACATTTGCACTTAAGTTTAGTTTAAATAAACAAAATAGTGTTTCATTGCCATTCATATATCAATATACTTGCCCTAATCTCTTAAAACGTTTATAGTAGGTAATATACAAACCACATTGCATACAAGTCTGATCTCTAACCTAAAAAAAAGTTGACGGTAAGCATTGTTCCTAGCTTTAATTTCACCTTTTGTAGGTACATACTCGTATTTCCCATTTCGTGCCATGATGTTTAAATAAATAGAAGTCGTATTGCTGTCATGTCGTGCCTTATTATTGTGTAACGCCAAATTAAATTGTGTAATAAATAAATAAATGTCAAAGGTACGAGGCCTCCATTCAAAATGCTTGCACAAACTTGTCTCGCTGAGCGTCTCAGCGCACGGCGAGCCCGAGCGCGAGCGCGAGCACGAGCGGCGCGGCGAGCGCGGTGTACTTGCGTGCGCCGGAGTGCTGCAGCGCGCGCCGCGCGGGCTCCGGCGAGGGCGTGGTGGGCGGCGCGGGCAGGCGGCGCGGGAACACCGCTACTGCGCCGGAGTCTGGGAATAATTGATCATGGTAAGTGAATTTTTCATCTTAACTAATATTATAAAGCTGAAGAGTTTGTTTGTTTGAACGTGCTAATCTCAGGAACTACTGGTCCGAATTGAAAAATTCTTTTTGTGTTGAATAGACCATGTATCGAGGAAGGCTTTAGGCTAGAAATAATGGAAAATGTAAAAAAAAACGGGGAAAAAATAACTATTCCACGCGGACGAAGTCGCGAGCACAGCTAGTATCCTATAAGTTGCACCCATTGCCGATAAAATCCATGAAAGCCGCCTTCGTTGGTATGGGCATGTCAAAAGAAGAGGCGACGATCATGTGGTGCAAATTGTGTTAAAACTGCCGAAACAGAAACGAGGTATAGGACGCCCCCATCTACCAGATGGAAAAATATAGAGAGACCTTAAGAAAGCCCAGTTGCTGGAGAGACAACCCAAGATTGCATGACTTGGTGCAGAATTGTGAGGAGACCCTAAATAATGGGATAAGGAGCAGAAGAAGAAGAAGTGAATTTTTCATATCCTTCCTAATGTGTTTTAGGTGAGGACATGGACCCTACTCTTGGTCAGGAAAACTTTTGGTCCACTTATGGACATAGGTCCAGCAGTGAACGTTTGCAGGCTGATGGTGATGAAGTTAATTTTACTTTGATCGCTTTGGCGACTCTGTCATTAGCGTTTCCCCTGAAGCTTTAATATCAGTAGGATCATCATCATCATAATGGTAGGATAGTCTAAAACAATCGACATTGCTGGTAGCTAAGCGAAAAAAATATTGTCCATACATGTCTAGTGCAGCGGCCGCTGATAACTTTCAAAGGTACCTGTAGTAGTTACTTTTTATTTTAATTAAGACCGTATGTTTTTGTACATGGAACGATTGTACTCTATTACTGGAAATAAACATTTCATTTCATGTATCAATAATAGCGATAGTATTGCTTTCCAACGATCGTGTTGTCTGGTTTTAAGCTAATACCTTCGATAGTCTATTTATAGTATCGAGACTGAATGAGATAGTCTTATCGATAGTCGTGCAGTAGTTTGATAGACTATCAATTAACAATCGATAGTTCACTGTCGCCAATGGCAGCCAATGGATGGATTTCGTCAGAGAGGCAGACCAAAAAAGAGATGGCGTGATGATTTGGACAGCCACCTACGCGACCGGCAAAAAGTGGCGAATAATCCCGAGCAATGAAGAAACTTGGGGGAGGCCTTTGCCCAGCAGTGGAAAAATAACGGCTAAGTAAAAAAAAAACAAAAAGTTCACTGTCGATCGAGTGCCCCAAGAAAGCCAAATACGATGCTAAGTTTTGTTTTGATTTAAACAGTGTAATATCAAAATGCACTCACTGTTCCCCGTAGTGGCAGCCACGCACCAGATCTCGTCGGGCTCGGCCACGTGCAGCACGGCGCGCCAGCAGTGCTGCGCCAGGTCGGGGCTGAGCGACGCACGCGACGCGCGCAGCGAGCCGCCCGCGCGCAGCCACACCACGCGCACGCCGCGCCCGCACGCGCCGCACTCCAGCCGCCAGCCGCCCGCCGCCGGGACTGCGCTGAGGGCCGTGGCTGTTGCCCCACCTAATTCATTACATATTGATCATTAACAAAAGTAGTATACAATACAGGACTCAAGACACTGCCTTGATGTACACCCTAGCGTGACCGTACACGTTAAGAGTCCAGTTCAAAAAACTCGACTCAAGCCTAAGGGCTTGAGTCGAGTTTTTTAGTAGTAAGCTACTAATGTCACTACACCACGCGCACGCCGCACTCGCAAGCGCCGTACTCCAGCCGCCAGCCGCCCGCTGCCGGGACTATCCTAAGGGCTGTCGCTGTTGCGCCGCCTAAGATGAAGAACATGTTGGTGTACAACAATAGACCTATAACACTACCGTGAGGTACTCCTGTTACTTTATAAAATACACTTCAGCCGCCCGCTACGGGGACTGCGCTGAGAGCCGTGAGCCCCGCCTACGATGAAGATTGGTATACATCAATGGACCTATGACACTACCTTGAGGTACGCCCTAAAATATTAATTACCCAATTAAAACACTGTTAGACAGCCCTGAGAACTATGGCTGTTGCCCCGCCTACAATTAGGTAAGTGGTCTTTGACAAAAATGGTGTACAAGAATGGACCTATAACACTACCTTGAAGTACCCCCTAATGTCACTATATAAAATACACTCTAACCACCAGCCGATCGCCGCCAGGACCACGCTAAGGGCCGTGGCTGTAGCCCCGCCTGCGATGAAGATTGCTATACAACAATGGACCTATAACACTACCCTAAGACCTTTTGTGCCTCTTGACCGTGACATGTACAAACAAGAAGCCATAGGCCAAATGTATGAAGCAGACACGGCGTGTCTCCAAGCTTCCATAGCAGTCCATACAACACTGACGGAATCTTATAACCAAACCCTTAACTCACCAGTAACTTTGACCGTGACCCTCTTGAGCTCCCTGAGCCGCTTGAGGTCCGGCGCGCGCGCGCCCACGCAGCGGTACTCCCCGCCCTCTTGGTACAATGCATCCTTGATACCTTTCAACAGAAAATTAAGAAAAGATCGATAAGAAGAAGAGTATAGTAATTTTTCTATGTGGCTCACAACAATGTACAGTGAATTACAGTACATTACATAAAATAGTATCTAAGTACCACATAAGGGCAAAGCATAATTTAAATAGTCAGCTTGTGTAAATTTCCTGTTGAACGATGCCCTTACTATAACGTTCCGCTTATGTTGGGACTAGATGGCGCTGTGTGGTTTAGTGTGACGTGTCTTGAGTTATTATTACAATACAGTTGTTACTCCTTTATATCGCGTTAATGGTACTCTGCCTCACTTAGTACCAGTCCAAAACCTGACGACCTGGATGCCGCTATCAGTCTCTTTACAAGGTGAGTAAAAAGAGCATAGTCTGCAATGGTGCTCCACATTTCCTTAACAAAATATATAATTTGCTAACCTTTACATAGATATTTACGATATTCCTATTCAAACTACGCACTGTTCATAGAATTGAAAAATCAGTAATTTCTAGAATCAGTCATTTGTCGAATCGGTCATTTGTAGAATCGGTTATTTGTAAAATCGGTCATTTGTAGAATCAGTCATTTCGAGAATTGGTCAATTTTAGACTATGTAGTCATTTTGCGAATCGGTCATTCTTAGACTAAACCATCTTCTTGGTAACTCACCTAACACTCCGTGGGCGTGATGCGACCCCGCAGGGGCCCAAGACTCGCTCGTGTTCCCCACCACTCGCCTCCACCAACAACCGACGCTGCCTGTAAGAATTTTACTGTAGTTTCTAAAAGGCCACAAAGACTCGTATTCGAGTAATTTCTTGACCGAAAACAACATATTTGTGGAAGTACTTGTGGTATCTTTTGTGAAGAGAGTCAGTTACCTTTAGGACAGTGGAGCTGCACATTTCCTCCCAGCGGGACTTCCACTTTCTGATGGTCTGGTTCCTCATTCTCAGCGTCTGGTTCAGTGACAGTCTCGGTGTTGTCTTCGGGAGCTAGGATTAGTAAAAAGTTGGATATCCGTTATTGCACAAAGAAGAAAGAAATTTGCATGAACATGTCTGTTTGTATTTTGGTATTGGTTAATATTGTTCACCATAAAAATTTGCTAAGAAATAAGAAAGTGTTTCATTGTTGCACAATATAGGCTTTCTTATTGCCATGAGCGACCTCTTCCAGACAAGTCTTCGGTCAGTGGTGTCGTTGCAGGGTTATTTTTCGCTAGTTTGCAAGCTGGATATAACCCATGTGTCCCGTACCCAAGGCCAGTGCCGGTTTTAGAACTACCATCCCTACTTTTCAACTACCCTGAGCGGACATTCTATTCCCCTACCCCCTTCACTTTAAGGAAAGTAATTAAAGAAGCTAGGTAGTTTCACAACAAGTGAGGAAACATGTCACTAGGGCGCCCTTTTCCGATCCGTCGCGGCGCCCCTATGTATCCGACCCCCTGACGACGCTCTTATCCGGGGTCCTAGTGTATGACGACCCTTCAGACGACCCTAGTCCGCATACCATCCAGACGATGGTGGCGCGCACCAAGTTTTAGTTTCTCGTTCCTTCTTCTCGTTCATGTGTTTCCTTCCTCTAACAATCCTGGGTTCTTTAGGGGGGGCGTGAAACGGCATCTCTGCGGGGCTTCAGGGTGAGGGCGACAGATGCGGCATATTACAGTCCGGTGATGATGACAAGGCCGCCCTGGCCATCATCGTAGTCATTTAGAAAAAAAAGGTATAGGCATTCCCGGGGAACAAAAGGTACTTTACTCACCAATAACATTGAGGTAGTATCCAATGGAGGAGTACTCCGCGTCCAGCCAGGTGGCGCGGCAGCGGTACCAGCCCGCGTGCGTCGCCTTCAGCGCCGGCCAGCGCAGCGTGGCCGAGCCCCGGGCCGACTCGTCGCCTGCCTCCACGGGCGGTGGTGAGCTGAGACGAGGACAGGTGTCAAGTAACTAAAGCTTTGAGAGAGGTAGGGCATTGCGAATCTTCGCTCGAAAGCCGCCCGTCCTGGGAAGGACCCTATAGAATGCCGCAGGCAAACGACCTCTGGGTCGTGTTTCTGCCAGTGAGTAGGGTTTCCGGCTGTGTATAGTCCTTTTGTGGTTTCCGGACTTGTAGGTCCCCCTGCTGGGCCTTCCCCATTGCACAAAAACTTTAAATATGTCATTATCGTCATCAGCCAGCCAGAAATAATAATAAATAATAATAAACATTTCTTATTGCAGTCCACTGTTGGACATAGGCCTCTCCATTTGTTCGTCACTTAGGGCAAACGTCTGGAGGAAACCATAATCGCCACGCCGGGCAGGCGGGTTGGCGATCGCAGGGCGTAGCTTCTCGCTCCGTTGTTTTCCGCACATTTGTGTTTGTTCCTCGTCTGGGTGTTTGGTATTTGTATTTAAGTAAGCGTTCGTGGTACCCGTAGCACAAGTGCTCAAACTACTTACTTTGGAATCGGAGCCATGGTTGCGATGTTTTATGTCTGATATTTATTTAACTAAATAATTTCCTAGAAAGTTTCTTATACGTTTGCTTGATTTATGTATTTGAGTAATGTTTGCCTTTTTGGCGGCTGTTCTATGTACGTCTAATATTATTTCAGGCCCCCGAAAGCCTTCCAAGAACCAATGCTCTATTACGTGCCCTATTTGATGTTTAGGGTATTTCGCCAGAATTAATATGTTCACGTTTCGCCGAGATATGGCGGGCCGACCGTCTACTAGTGTTGCCGACCGATAGTCGACTATCGATAAACTATCGAGTTGACGTCATATCAATAGTATCGATATCTTTCAAGGAGCGAAAGGATATTTTATTGCTCTCAATGGAAAGAGCCATTGAATTGCTTGTGCAGAGCTTCCATAGGTCGCTATAAATTCATAAATAAAAAATCTGTCCAAAAGTTTTATTTTTATAGTAGCTCGACATAATGGCTTCCCTACGCCTGATCGAAAGCGAAAGAGAAGCTACCTCCTTACCTACCACTCTTGTCTAAAACAATCGATACTACCGATAGTAGGTATCGCCACGCTGGGCAGGCGGTAAGCGGTCGCAGGCCCGTCATCGGTCTGTGGTATTAAGCTACGCCTTCAAGTGTGATGGTTATACCGCCACCAGTTGGTTGCCAGAGCCTCGTCTGTTATACAGCAGGATGCACCACGGGCAGATGAGGGTGGCTTTGAGTGAAGATGTGTCCATAGGCTGCGTAATCGCTTAACATCAGGGGTATGAAAAAAGAAGATGTTGAGTCACTCCCATACATCCCCACCATAGTATTTGTTTCATGCGATAGTATTGTTTGGTTCAGAACTGAAGATAGTAGGATCAATAGTCCTATCGTTAGGATCGTTATATTCAGACGAAAAAAAAGTCGATAGTCAAACTATCGATAGTTCTACAACACTACCGCCTACGCGTCAACATTTCATCGTAATCTGTGACAGTTGACGTTCATTGCTTTACTTTTACGAAAATATTCGTAATAAGTTGTGAAATATTACTATTAATAAGGGGAGAAAAGATGGCTATCGTTTGTAGAAAAAAACTACGAGCTATGGCGCCTGACGTGGTTTTCGATTCTTTTATAGCTGCCCGTATGGTTTTCGATTTATAATAGAACCACCCCATCTCATCCCGTGGGTGTCATTGCTACGACACTGGGAAATTAGGTTGCGCCTAAGGGAATATCAGGAAACGGGTAGCAGTGTAGGGTGCAAACAAAACCTCCTGTTGTGGCCAAACCGCCTGCCAAACGTGGTGACTAACATCAAACAGGCGGGTAGGCGGTCGTCGGGACTGGCGGTGTCAGGGCAGCATGGGTCTCTTATAAATAAATAACCCAAGACATGCCACGCGGGGCCACACAGCGCCATCTAGCCCCAAACTAAGCCGAAGCTTGTACTATGGGTACTAGACAACTGATAAACATACTTAGATACATTTTTTTTTGTAAATAAATACATATTATACATAGAAAACACCCAGACCAATACAAACAGACATGTTCATGCACACAAATGTTTATAATGTGTGGGGATCGAACCCACGACCCTTGGCTCAGAAGGCAGAGGTCACTACCAATTGAGCCACCGAGCCAGTCTTATGACCCTTGACATCGTCTCATGGCCTTTGATGAAGGGACCGGGGTTTTTAGTGGGTATTCCCTGCCACTCTACCATCTTGAGGCGGGGTGCCACCCTTTCTATCTTCGAGGGTGGCGTGAGTCCCACATACCCCGTCGGTATTCTCCCAAACGGCGGGGATGCCTAAAAGCATTTTCTCCGGCAGAAAAAAAGGCGATCGTCGGACGCAGCCTCTCGCACCGATGACGCTGCTGCCCGTCAAAGGCCCGTAGTATTAAGCTGTGTCTTCACCGGTTGTATCCCTTACCTGGTCGGATCGGCGTCATCTCTCAGCCACCAGGCCCGGGCAGGTGGGTTGGCGTCCACGTCGCAGCGGAGCGCCGCCGCGCTGCCCGCCGAGAGCGACACACCGAAGCCCGGCCAGCGGGAGATCACGAAGGATGGGGGATCTGGGGGGCAGAATCAGTTTTAATAGGTACTTGTCGGAGGGGCACTATCGGTGAACAAACATTTGATTTTTTTTTTTTTTTTTTGTGATTGTCTCTATCACGCGTTTATGTTGACGCGGATAATTCGCCAATGTCAAGTGTTTAGAGAGACACGTCAAAACTAAGTTGGCCGGTAAACTTGATTATTTTAATTTTTAACGTTGTTTATTATTTGACATTTGTGGACGAACGTCAAAGTTATGTAACAGATGTCAGTTGAAGATGACGTGTGTTTATGGGCTCCCATTCAGTCTTACACATAACGCCGACTCTCCCCGGTTAGTATATTCTCCTCTAGTGATGTCGGTCGAATCGAGGACTAACTACGACGCGCGACCTACTCAAGTGACATGTATTTGCAGCTCAGCGGCGTCTTGTACTTACAGGTGACGTGTATCTGCAGATCAACGGCGTCGCGTACTTACAGGTGACGTGTATCTTAGCGGCGTGGCGTCGTGTACACACCGGGGACGTGTATCTGCAGTTTAGCGGCGCCTAGCTTAGCGGCGTGGCGTCGTGTATACACCGGTGAAGTGTATCTGGAGCTCAGCGGCGTGGTGTACCCACAGAGAACGTGTATTTGCAATTTTGCGGCGTGGCGTCGTGCATCTTAGCGGCATTGTGTATATGCATCTTAGCGGCGTCGCGTACTCACAAGTGACATGTATCTGCAGCTTAGCGGCGTGGTCGGCAGCGGGCGGCGTGGTGGCGGCCAGGGGCGTGCGTTGTGTGACTAGCGGCGTCGTGTATTATAGCTCAGCGGCGTCATGTACTCACAGGTGACGTGTATCTGCAGCTTAGCGGCGTGGTCGGCGGCGGGCGGCGTGGTGGCGGCCAGCGGCGTCCGTTGGCGCGCCTCGCACAGCAGCGTGGCGTTGTGCAGCTCGCGGGCGGCTGTCACCACGGCGTGCGAAGAGGAGGCGCCCTCTGTGGCAGGAGGAGAAAGTTAGGGCGTATGGAACTACAACTTGTATTATGAAATGAAATGTTTATTTATCCAGTAATACAATTATTCTATGTATAAAAACACACGGTCTTAATTAAAATAAAAAATAAATTAACTACTAACAGGAACCTTTGAAAGTTATCAGCGGCCGCTGCACTAGACTCGAGGTCTGTGTCGCAGGAATCATAACAGTTGATATATTTGAATTTACAGGTTAGGTTTTGTGTTAATGTTAGGTAACTTAATGTGGAGGTGCAATTGTCATAATTTATGGTCACGCGTAGACCTGGCACCGTCTTTACATAGGCGCATGGGGTCTAGGGTTTTTAGATGCAACCTCCTTTCCATCTTCAGGCAGGGTACCGGTCTCATGGTAGCATGTGTCGGGATGTGATGCGAAAAAAGGCAACTTAAGCATAGGATGTTGTAAATGCGAAAATAAATGTCTGTCTGTCGCGCTTTCACCCAACAACCAATTTAAATAAGTTTTAGTAAATAGTTAAGTATAAAGCCTGCATTTTTAGCAAAATGAAATTTTAGATTGTTGATTTATTTATATAGTTATACGAAAGGAAAGTTTTGGACAGAGGATGTTGTTCATAAGTATCAAGTTCAGAGCTACAAACTTTCCTAATTACTTGCATAATTTTAAAACATCTGCTATATCTTACCAATAGAGTAGTTAGTGTGGTGTATCCTCAAGTAGGGCCGATGGTCCAACGTCGGTTCCAGAGCTACGAGCCGCCACGTCAGCTCCGGTGGAGGTACTCCGCCTGGAGACAACAATAAATGTATAGTACTTCGTATAATTAGTTGATGAATGGGGATGTAAGGGAGCTCCAAGCCACCCTCACCTGCCCGTTGTGCATCCTGCCGAAAAACAAACAAGGCTCAGGCAAACGACTGGTGGCGATATAACCATCACGATTTAAGGCTGCGTAACCGGAGCGAAAAGCTACACCTTGCGATCGCCAACTCGCCTGCCCAGCGTGGCGATTTCTGGATACGTCCTCCAGATGTTTGCTCTAAGTGGTATACAACTAGAGAGGGCTATGTCCAGCAGTGGACATTAAAATTATCCTCAGTCTACCTTCATCATCATCAGCCCGTATCAGTTCACTGCTGGACATAAGCCTCTCCCAATGTTCGCCACTTTGATCGCTCCTGGGCTTCTCGCATCCAGCACTTGCCAGCTGTCCTGCGCAAATCGTCACTCCATCTGGCCTCCAAATGCTGTCACTTAAGCCAGTTTATCACGCAGAGACACATTTCAAGTCATCATCATCATCATCAGCCCGTATCAGTCCACTGCTGGACATAGGTCTCTCCCAATGTTCGCTACCTTGTTCGATCGCGGGCTTCTCGCATCCAGTACAGTCATCATGTTTACTTAAAACTGATGTACTGTTTTACTGTTTGAACAAAGTTCCGTACATACCTTCAGCGACGCAGCGCACTTCCAGGACAGTCTTGTCCCGGACAGGAACCCAGGTGTTGCCGGCGTCCAGGCGCCTGCCGTCCACTGCCAAGTACACTGACCGGACCGGCTCTGCAGCAAATGGTATGGATTAGTACGTATAATGAGTGGTAGAGCAGGTGTCGCACGTCACCAGTGAGCGTTCATCGATGTACTTTGATAGCTTCGCAGTCCGTTGATAACGTTGGTAAGGTTTATCCGCCTGGCTAGCGACTACTGTACACTCGACGAAGCTCCCGTGAAGTGTTTTTAGACTTTAGTCTCGTTTCAGGTACGATTTTGTGTCAGTCCGTACTGTGGTGGTGATTCATCCAAAATCATGCTTTTCTTTCTTTCTTTCTTCGTATCACTTACACATCCTATCGTAATACCTCGGTGCGAGAGCACCATTCAAAAGTAATGGTGTCGCGAATCATCCGTGATGCATCTCACACAACATCCTGTTGAAAATAAACGATTTTTTATTGAAAAAAGATTGTAGAACGAAACCCCCACTCACCGTAGATGAGCAGATGCGTGGGCTTCCCCGTCCTGGCCACCCCCGTGGGCGCGGCGCCGGCGCAGCGCCACGCGCCCGCGTCGGCCCGCGTCGCGCGCGCTACTACGACCCCGCCGCGCTCCGCCCACAGCGCCTCGCCGCTGCCGGGCCCCGCCGCTACTGACATTTGCTAGCAGAAATGTACCAAGTTAGGATACGGCCTTTTTTATAGTAGCTCAACATAATGGCTTCCCTACGCCTGATGGAAAGCGAAAGAAAAGCCCAAGTCGCTTTGACAACGGGCAAGAAACTGGTCAGTTGCCACCGCCATGCCGGCCCAACCCCCCACGAGCCAAGATCCGGATACCCTACTCACTGGCAGGAACACGACCCGGAGGTCATTTGGCTGCGATATTCTACAGGGTGTCCTTTCCCGGACCGGCAGCTCAATCCGAGCGAGGATTCGCTATGTTTACCTGTCTTAAGCTCGTCTGGCAACTGACAGGTAACTGACCAGTTACTTATCCGTTGTCACAGTGACAGTTGGTCTTCTCTTTCCATCAGGCGTAGGGAAGTCATTATGTCGAGCTACTATAAAAAATAAAGATAGATATGACTGTAAAACCACCGCTAAATTCTCGTTTACTGATCGATGTCATCGGGCTGCTTTGGCGTATAACAGGGGCTGGTTAAATATTATATGAACTTGTAAAAAGATGGATATAACAAGCTTTGAATGTTTAGATACTCGAATAGGTACAACATAACTTACGAGCAATGCAGTAGCGAGAGTGAATCGGTTTTTGCTGGGTGAGCTCGTTCCATCGTAGACTACGATATCGCTTACCATCAGGCGAATCGCAGTCAAGCGCAAACTCATTTTGAATAAAAAAAAAGCAAAAAGAACTTCATTTTGTCGAGCTACTATAAAAAGGTATGTAATCAGTTTGAGCCACGTCAGTCATCGGTATTGTATAATTTGGCCTTATGTACTCAGTATATAGATGTACTCAGTACTTATGTAGTCAAGGATGTAAGGGAACGGCCTATCATCGTTTCGCTCCAAGCCATCCTCACCTGCCCGTGGTGCATCCTGCCGAACAACAAACGAGGCTCTGGCAAACCGACTCATCATCCTAGCCTTATTCCCGATTGTCTCAGGGTCGGCTTCCCAAACTGAGAGATTTGGCGAGGGCTAAGCTTTTACACAGAGCGACTGCCATCAGACCTCCGCAACACTTAGGGTAAGCTATACCCATTCCCAGTTTAGGCGTCAGAGTTATCATCATCTCTGATATGATGTAACGACTGCTATCTGAGTTGGTAAAGATAGCACCCGGGACCAACAGCTTAACGTGCCTTCCGAAGCACGGAGGAAATCGGTGTCAAATTTTGGTCACCCATCATCGGATTGACCGCGCCAATGGTTGCACAACTTTTGCGATCATTGTTATGCGAACAAGACCGCGGCGCCACCGAGCTCCTCAAATGGGCATATCTTCCAGATGTTTGCCCTGAGTGGCGAGCAACTGGAGAGCCCTATGTCCAGCAGTGGAGTGCAAGAGGCTGGTGATGATGATGTGATGAGGGTTGGGCCGGCATGGCTGTGGCAACTGACTTGGGCTTCTCTTTTGCTTTCCGTCAGGGGTAGGGAAATAATTATGTCGAGCTACTATAAAAAGGTATACAATCAGTTTGGTCATGTCTGCCGCAGAGCCGACAATAGGTGGAGCAGACGAATCTTGGAGTGGACACCGCGTTTAGGCAAACATAGTGTAGGACGCCCCGCAACCCGCTGGCCGGATGACCTTAGAAGAACTGCTGGCAGTTGCTGGATGGGGGAAGCCCGGGATAGAGAAATGTGGCGCGAATTAAAGGAGGCCTACGTTCAGCAGTGGACGGATCAAGGCTGTTGATTGATTGATTGATTAATCAGTTTGAGCCACGCCAGTCATCGGTGCCTGGTATTGTATAATTTGGCCTTATGTACTCAGCACTCACCTCGTTGTCTTTGTACCACCGCACGTTGGTCACGTTGGTCAGGTCGCAGACGATGTGCGCCTTCGAGTGGGCCTCGACCAGCAGCTCGCGTTCGCTCTTCGGCGCCTGGGGACAAACATACGGACACACATTACATAAACGGAATATTGGGTACAGCCATCATACAAACTTCTTTCACGAAACATACAAAACACCTCGTTGAAAGCTTGAATAAAGCAATTTGTTTTTTTTTTATAGCAGCTCGACATAATGGCTTAAGCCTGATGGAAAGCCAAAGAGAAGCCCAAGTCGCTGTGACAACTGGCAAGTAACTGGTTAGTTACCTGTCAGTTGCTACTGCCATGCCGGCCCAACCCTAACCCCCTACGAGCTCCGGAGACAATGCTTGGTAGGTGGGTTGGTGACCGCAGTTGGTTTTCTCTGTACTATTTTTAATCTGTAAACGCTTCTACCCGTTTCTTAATATACCGGGATGAGATGGGGTGGTTTCTCAATCCGGAAACCACACGAACAGTCATCAAAATATCTCTATTAGCAGAAATCCATACCGATGTTATTAACCATCGACTCCTTATTACAGTTTTTCCCTTTCGCAGGCAAACAAAACCAGTAATGGAATCGCCAAGCTCCGAGTGTAATATCTTGGCGTAAGCCGCTTACCGTAACGAGTATTGGTTCAGGCAAATGAAAGTGCGCTCACAACGTGAAATTATGTAAGTATTCTTTTTAAATATTTGTTTGCGCGAATATTGGCAAGTTTGGCGAATTTGGAAAAGTGGTTCCGTGGAACGGATATAGATTCTATTTTATTATCATGTAACGGGACAAGCCTAGGCTCATTTCGTAGTGAAACCCTGCCTCCAGACTCAAGGGTCGTAAGTTTTGTCTCCACCCGGGACAATCATTCGGATGATGAACATTTGGGTTCGTTCCGTGTCTGGGTTTGTATTATATAAACTTATGGTCAGTGGCGTAACTACAGGGTGGCATGTCAGCAAAATGCCACGGGCCCCAGCCCTAAGGGGCCCCGGTCAGTGGAGAATCCAAACTCCCAATATTTATTATTACACATTTAGTGAAAATCCGATGAACTTACCACAGGCCAATGATATAGTTACACCCCTACTTATGCTGTGCTCAAGCTTGGGATCGGAGCAATGCACGTGATGTTGTCTGATATTTATATTATTAGGACAGAATAGACAAAACGGGTCGCCTGATGGTGAGTGATCACTTCAGCCTGTACATAAAGCAACACCAGAGGTTCACAGTGTGTGTGACCCTTGACACAGTTCAAAATACGTAATTCTACACTTACGTTACTTTGCGTAGCGGCCGGTCGCGCTTATACATGCCTTGTTTGAGTCAAATATTGGCGAGATAATACGACATTGATTGCAGTTTATTTTGTAGTCTAAGGGCCTACTCTGACAAAGTTTCACACTTTTACTAATGGTACTCAATATTAGATTAATATTTAGCGTAAACCAAAATGTAAACTACTATCATGATGTAATTTGTACTACTTAAGATTGCTTCATTGTTCTAATTATAGACTTAATGTCCTATGTCCCCTGGATGGGACAGAGGGTGTCCACAGTACGTCGCCATCCCGAACGGTCTTGGGCTTCGCGCTTCACTTCGCTCCAGGTCATTCCTATCTCCTTAGCTGCTGCTGTTCTAATTATAGCATGGGATCATATCTTTTTACGTCAGGAATGCCTTTGCGCATACACCAGGACCCTAGGTACGGGACACCTGGGTTATGTGGGTCTCACTCCTAAAACGGAGAATACAGAGACACCTCGGTAGTATTCTTACGCCCCATACCACAGGGCGCATGGGCTCATATCCTGGGTCAGGCTACAAATTGTTAATGCGTTTTTCTGTCAAGAAAATACCATACAGACATAGCATTCGGACAATAGTGGAGCGCACCAAGAGGTTTAGTTCCTCGTTCCTGCCCGTGCCATTAAGTCATCGAATGCCCTTCCAACTCATATGTTTCTATCCTCGGGATGAGAAGGAGTGGTCCTACCTAAATCCGGGCACCACACAAACATTTAGATACTAGGTATATTATATGGACCTAACCCTCAAGAACGAGCTCAGAAAGTTATCCATTAAGAAAACTCGTATCAAGCTATTTTGTTTTAAAAAATTGGTACAGCGAAGGCAAATATTGTGCTTTGTCAAATAAATCGATTTCTATTCTATCCTAAAACCTTCAATGCTATTATAAAAAACATTGTTACCACTTAAAGTAATCAGAAGATAAAAATGTTCCAAGTGAATGCGCTTTAAAAGATCCAATCTTTTCATAATTTTATAGCTTAAACATTTTACGACAAGACTAAAAAGTTTTGAATTCACGCAAGTGTTTTATTTTAATGAGTTTTATCGAATTAAGAAATTACTTTAGAAATTGTGTGGCAGACTGAGAGAAAACATTATAACTATAATATTGAGCAGGACTCGGGTGAGGACCATTCCAGATCTTAAGAGTTGGATCATACTCCTTATATGTATGGTTTGGGAGAAGGAGCTCGGTGGCGCCGCGGTCTTGTTCGCTTAACAATGCTCGCAACGTTGAGCAACCATTGGCGCGGTCAATCCGATTATGGGTGACCAAAATTTGACACCGATTTCCTCCGTGCTTCGGAAGGCACGTTAAGCTGTTGGTACCGGGTGCTATCTTTACCAACTCAGATAGCAGTCGTCACATCATATCAGAGATGATGATAACTCTGACGCATAACTGGGAATGGGTATAGCTTACCCTAAGTGTTGCGGAGGTCTGATGGCAGTCGCTCTGTGTAAAAGCTTAGCCCTCGCCAAATCTCTCAGTTTGGGAAGCCGACCCTGAGACAATCGGGAAAAAGGCTAGGATGATGATGATGCCCTGCGGTATGGGAGAATAATATTATACCGAAGTATAGGTCTCATAAGAGGGGATGTAAGGGAGCGATCATCATCATCATCTTTTCGCTTCACGTTTCCTCCGAACGAGGCTCTGGCAACCGATTAATGGAACTAAACCCATTTAATTGTTAATAACACGCAACATAAACTTTTTTATGATAAATTGCACTCGGAAAAAACGTCGTGAAAATATAAATTGAAACCGTTTTTAAAACACATTTCATTATAAAGTAAATTCCCAGTCATTCAGCTGATTGTGGCGACTCGCAGAAACGCTGGCGCTAACAAACGGACAACGGGGCTGCATTAAAAAAAAATGGGAACTGAAGTTATTTTAACGTGCTGCCCGAAATACGTTACAAATTGCCACGTTTTACTTTTGGGCCTAATGGCGCTAACGATGGTTTAAAATCGCTTGTTTCATTTGGCGAACCAATTTTTGGCTCTACATACACTCGTATAAAAAGTAGCATATATAGTATGCCATCGTATAATCATACGATGGCATACTATATATACTACTTTTTTATGAAATAGGCGGTAGCTGCAACATCAGGAGATACAGCTGCGCTGCCGGCCTTTAAGAAAGAGGTACACTCTTTTCTTGAAGATTTAAAGTCGTATCGGTCCGGAAACACCGCTGGTGACGAAGCTTCCACAGTTTCTACTGCATTTTTTTTATCATCATCATCAGCCTGTTGCATTCATTGCAGTTCACTGCTGGACACAGGCCTCTCCAGTTGTTCGTCAATTACGTACGGCATCTGGACGATATACCCATAATCGCCACGCTGGGCAGGCGGGTTAGCGATCGCAGGGCGTAGCTCCTCGCATCAGTGACGCTAACGTGTGTAGGCGCAACCTTTGGCTGGTCCTGCGCGCGTAGGCCGGCCTTATTACATACGAACGGCCATACGAACGTAGCGAGGCGCAACGAGGGCTTGGGTTATGCGGGTAACCCTCGTAAGTATATCAAGTCGGGCGAGGCCTTGGGCCTAGGCCCCGCGCCCAGATGCTCTGAAGAGAGTGGATATATTGGCTAACCTGTGTAGGTGCAACCCTGCGGCCTGGCGGGCCGGCCTTATCATGAACGTGTCGAAGCAGGATGAGGCCTTGTGCCTGGGCCCCGACGGGATACAGATCTGAAGAGCATTGAGTGATATTGGCAAACTAACCTGTAGGCGCGAATCTTGGCTGGTCCTGCGGCGGCGGCCTGCGCGCGTGGGCCGGCCTTATCACGAACGTGTCGAGCCGGGACGAGACCTTGGGCCTGGGCCGCAACGAGCCTTGAATGATATTTGCAAGCTAACCTGTGTAGGCGCCACCCTTGGCTGGTCCTGCGGCGGCGGCCTGCGCGCGTGGGCCGGCCTTATGACGAACGTGTCGAGACGCGACGAGGCCCGAGGCCCGGGGGCGGCGCCCGCGTCCCCGATGGCGTCCCGCACGGCGCCGCGGATGTTGAGGATCGTGTCTCCCGTCTTCACGCGACGGTCTACCGCCGTCTGGGAGGGAGAGAGGAGGTTAATTTGGAAGGTGAATCGAATAGAGGAATGGATCATCATTATCAGCCTGCAAATGTCCGCTTATGGACTTAGCCAATGATAATTGTTATTTGGGGAATTTGTTGGCAAGCGGATTGGTGACCAACGGACTGTAAGCAGTGTACGTTTGCAGACTGATGAAGATGTGTGTGCTTCAAAAATCGCGCCACCATAAACTGTTGTGAAACCAAGAACAATATGGTATGAAAACGATAGTGTTTCTCCGAGACGGCGGTATTTTTTACTATAACTATTAATCTTAACTAATATTATAAAGCTGAAGAGTTTGTTTGTTTGTTTGAACGCGCTAATCTCAGGAACTACTGGTCCGAATTGAAAAATTATTTTTGTGTTGAATAGACCATTTATCGAGGAAGGCTTTAGGCTATATAACATCAGCAACGCTGCAGCTATTAAGAGCGAAGAAATAATGGAAAATGTAAAAAAAAACGGGGAAAAAATAACTATTCCACGCGGACGAAGTCGCGAGCACAGCTAGTATGTACATATAACGTTTTTTAAGTGTATAAATCTCTGCCGTCCTATCACTAAAAAGCCGTTAAGCCACAAGAGGTCAATTTTGACTTTTTAAGTCAGCCGTACATAATTTTAAATTCTCTATCTTTCTGTATAAGAAACATATTTCCGTCATTTATAGTTTAGGAGATACGAGATGGACGTATGCCGCTAAGTGACACCTTTTTTGTAAATTCCTTAACTTAAAAGCAGCTAGACCACGTTCCTTAACTTAAAAGTAGTTAAGGACGTTAAACTGCCGGAAAACGAAATAAAATACTATGCTTATACTTGACTATAAGGTAGTTATGTTATGCGACTAAGCTATAAAGTCGTTAAAGTATTTTGACTGCCTTTTAACTCTGTATTATGATCAAGAACAATGTATTATAAACTTGACTAAAAGGAAGTTAACATCAAATGTTTATCTAAAAGGCAGTTAAGCGCCCTTAACCTCCTTTAAGGTAAGTATCGATATTCAATTATTTTTCATTGGTACAAAATTAAAAAGCGTTTAAACCACATTACTTTGCTAAAAAGCCGTTAACAACGCGAGGCGTGGAACCCTGTGTCAACTCGTTGTATGGCCTTTTGGCGCAACTAGTCGCAAGGGGTGAACGTGTGGCGCGTGGCTATAATATTTACGTAATCAAAAACTGTCAAGAGTTATCTAAATCAAGTTTAGAGTATGATCATGCCGAGTTCTAAGCTCTCAGAACAGGCGCTCAATCGTTGAGTGGCGTAAACCAGCCCTTGTATACCAAACCTAACCGCTTAAGGCCTTTTTAAAAATAACATTCATCAACAAATAATAACAATATTTGATAAAAAATAATAATAACAATATTATGAACGTTATTTTTTTATTTATGTAAGTGTTGGGATGTAATCATTCATCATTATAGTATTGTCAGTCATATCTAACCATTACTGGTATGACTTTTATTTCAACCGCCACTTTTCACTTTACAATGTTTTCTGACCACCGTCGCTATGTCATCCGACCATTGGGTGGCTGGTCTAGCACTAGATCTCCGCCCAAATTTGCAGTCAAATGCCGAGCATATCGCGCGCCATAGCTCTTTTGCTACCTTGGTTTTGTGCATCAGTGAGTGCCCTAGTCTCAGTACCATACGTAAGGGTAGGAATGACACATTAGTTAAATGCCCTGGTCTATAGGCATTGTGGAATTTTGGACTAGAACACGACTCTAGCTTGCTGAGTGCGGCCCCTGTACTGCGGCGGCTGAACTCTTCTCGCAATCTTTGCCGCTTGATTCTCTACACCAATGGATAGTCTATGTCTAAAGTAAATGTATTCATCGACCACCTCTAGAGGGTCGTCGCCGACGATCACATTCGGTACAAGTTCGGTGTAGAAGGTCTACTTTAAGGGAAGCGCTGTGTAATTCAGAGAGCACTATCTGAAGTTCAACAAGAGTTTCAGCCAAAACGATGATGTCATTGGCAAAACGCAGGTGGGACACATTAACACTTATCTCATTCCAATCTAAAGTCTACATTAAATCCTTGAGAACATTTGTAATTTGGTGAGACAGTGTCTCCCTGCCGAACTCCTCGTTTGGTTTATATGGGACTGATAAGCTCATGCATGACCTGCATAGCTGCTGGCCCCCACAACTCTCAGAGACGGTCGACTTTTCTCGTATCGATATTTTAGCGATGAAGCGAGTGCACGGCCAACTGCTCGACACTCTCGAATTGTTTTTTCGTAATAAACGAAAGCGAAACACAGGGGCCGGTTAAACTCGCAACATTTCTCCATTAGTTGCTTTATCATGTAAATGTGATCCCATCGTGGAGAACCCACCCCGAAAGCTAAGTTGGGGTGTAAAGAGCTCAAAAAACAACTAGGCAATCAAGTCAACCTCGTCTGTACATGGTACATCCTGCTGTATAATAAACGAGGATCTGATGAAAACCCGCCAACGCGCACTGGACCAGCGTGACGGAAATCGGTCCATTTCCATTCGTGAGTTCGAGTCACTTCTGTGCCTCCTTTATAGTGTAGATACATGTTACAGCTAGAACCCAAAGTGAGGCGTTTTAGCCGGTTGGAACTAAGTGCCACTTACTCTTGGTTAAAGCCTAGTAATAGCTGATCGTTTTGAGGTAAAACTGGGTCAGACCAGAATTATTCAGGCTAAAACTAAGACCAGTCAATACCTACTCCGTTTCAGCAGCAGTGGTAGGGTAACTTTCGCTAGTGACCAAAAATGTATACGGAATCGATGTCTGTTAAATGTATGGCAATTACTGATGGTTTTTGGATCTTATCGTTTCAGCGTAATTAATTAAAAATATCTAAAAGTGTGATCCTAATTGTTTTTAATACATTATCTATAATGTTTAAATACGCATGGGAATCGAATAGAACAACACGATATAATTTTCCAACCTCAAAGCGTTCAAATGTTGAAGATATTCATCTAGACAGCATTTGAGAGACAGTTAAGAAAGTTTAGAACTTTTATTACGTTTAAAGTTGTATGCACCTAGTAACAATTGTGTTCTTACGTTGTATTTGATTAATCATTGTTCTACCTGAGACATTATTGATAATTTTTTTAAAAATTTTGATTTTCTTTAAAATTATTGCTTATAAATGTATTTACTTTAAAATATATTTTCCAAAAATACTTATCTAAAAGGCGGCTAATTACAAGGTGATGTGATTGTAACTGCTTTTAAGCTAAGTAATAATCCTTAAATAAGAATGAGTACATGTTATTCCTTAACTTATAGGCCGTTATGGGCTAATAACTACTTTTAAGACATGAAGTGCTTAATTTTAAATGAGTTGGTTACTTATCAAGAAAACCGTTAAATCCCATAACGGCCTTTTTGATAAGTATCTCTAATAACTATTTTCAAAAATTACAGAATGGGTAAATCACAACAAATTCCTAGACTAAAAAGCCGTTAGGGTGTACTTAACGGCCTTTTAGTGCAGTATGATAATGAAAAATAAAAAATAATACTTCACTATAAGGACGTATATAGAATTTCCAAAAAATGTAAAGTACTTATCCAAAAAATAAATATGTAGTAAGATACACGAAAATGTAAAGTAAAGATGTGTATAAAAATATTAATCCTAGCTACGATACTTTCAGAGAGATGACATTTTTTCCGTTTTTTGCTGATTACTCAAAACTTACTTTTGAGGCTTAACGGCTTTTTAGTGATAGGACGGCAGATACTAATAAGTGTTACAGAAGGAGGATTGATGAAATCAATTAATCGAGCACTTCACAGATATCAGACAAGCAAATTTACTTTTTCTGAGTGATTTTTGCTCGGTTCTTTACATCCCAAGGAGTGTTTTCGCCTTCACTTTCTTAGTTCAAATGACAAAACTATAGAATTTGCCGGGTTTGTTGTTACCCAAATAGGGTATCATCTTTTTTTTTAACGAGTGGCGGCAGACTAGCATCTGTGATGCTTGATGGTAAGCAGTCGACACCGTCCATGGACACAACTCTAATCGAGTTATCTTCTGGGATGCCTATAATAATAATACCAGGATTTTGTTGGATCAGTGTGCTCCATCGGCCTCCATCATAGGTTTCAAAAGCAATTAAAATTACGCGATTTGTGGTCAAGTGCAAACCCACTGCAAAATAAAGAAAGAAGATTAAATTTCAATTTTCTACCAAAAACTGCTTTTAAAAAATCGTGGCAACATTAGAAGCATTAAGAATGAGCATCGTAATGGGCCAGCGTGATTTATGAACGAATGTTCGGAGATTTGATTAATGGTCCGCGTTGTTTGTTTATTTTGTTTTTATATTTAGAAATTACGGGTAAACAAGTATTAAAATCTGTTTGGGAGGAACATGACGTCATTATTTTGTCCGTGTGGTTTCCGGATTTAGAATAGGACCACCAAATTTGATCCTGGGTGTCGTAGAAGATGATTAAGAGAATATCAAGCTTCAGCTGCGACTTTCTAAAAGCGAGCCTACAAATTTCTCAAGGGCCGGCAACGCACCTGTGGCTCCTTTGGTGTTGCGGTGTCTATGGGCTGAAGTGATTTATTTAGGACAAAGTGACCTTCAACCCGTTTGCACACACAGTCATCTATCATCTATCTATACTTATAATAAATCTGTACATGAAATATATTTTCAAAATAACTATCAGGGGGTGATACTGAAGCCAAAAATGCAATCAGTAAAATGTTTCGTATGTCTGTATGTTCATTATAGAAACAAAAACTTTTAACGAAACTTGGTACAATCATTCTTCATACTCCTGAGCAAGTTATAGTATACTTTTCATCACGCTACACTCAATAGGAGCAGAGCAGTGATGGGAAGTGTTGGGAAACGGGAGAAATTTTTATCTGTATGTTTGATCGCGCATCGCGCAAAAACTACTGCATGGAATTGAATACGGTTTTCACCTATATATTGCTAGAGGTCTAACTTAAAATTTGGGCACCGTTTTATGAAAGTCCGTTCTTTTTGAAACCCTGATATCCACGCATGGGATGCTTCTGGCACAGCTAGTTGCAAATGAAAAAGACGGTTCCACTGACCTTAGCAGCCTTCTCCCACTCCTGGCCGCTGCTCCTCTTGGCCCTCTCCTCACCCTCATCCTCCTTTTGTACCTTCGTTCCGTGTTCAGTCTCAACGGGTGCGTTCAGGTCCTCTGGGGTCACCAGCTGCCTACTCTCTTCGATACTAGTCTCTAAGTCGTTGTAGGAGGGTTCATTGTCAAGTGCGTCTAAGAGGTTCAGTTCTTCGGGAGTGTCCTGGGAAAGAAAACGGTGAATTAAGTGGCCGTATGGTAGCTATATTGGCGTTAGCAGCATAGACACTCAAACATTATCATCATCATCAGCATCCGTCAGAGAACCAAAGTCATCGACATAGCTCAACGGATTAATAAACCGTTGTGGCAGTGGGCTGGCCACATCAGCCGCAGAACCGATAACCGTTGCGGTAAACGAGTTCTGGAGTGGATACTGCTTCTCAGCAATAGTAGTGTAGGATGCTTTAGGGCCAGGTGGAGTGACGATTCTCGCAGGATGACTGGCAAGTGTTGTCACATCAAAGTGGAAAACATTGGGAGAGGCAGTCCAGCAGTGGAATGTTAATGATGATGATGATGGCTGAGAAGCTGCAATCTCAAGAAGTCCTTACGGTAAGCGCAGCCAGGCAGGAATTCCTCGCGTGGTCTCCGACATTCTCATTACGGATACAAAGAGCGCTCAAGGTCACACAAAATCCTTATAAAAATTCTTTCCGGTGCGCTTCTCTCTGTCTGCGCGGAACCTGAGTCCCTGAGCTAATTTGTATGATGTCCGTCACCGTACTTGTGCATCGTATAGCATTGTTACTCACTTGCAAGGGAGGGTAGAGGGGCGCGTCCCGCACGAGCTCGGCGGCGTCGAGCGGCGCGGGCGCCGGCGCGGGCGCGCGCTCAGAGCTGCTCCACTCCGCCGCGCCGGGGGGGAAGCCTGTCGACAAAGGGTACCATTAATTATTTTACTAATAACTAATTATAATAATAATTAATAATTAATTATTTTACACAAACTGTGGCTCTATTATGATAATAAATGAGTACACTGGTCAACACACACACTGGTCCACAATTACTATTACTAAAAATAAACTTTTTTTATAGAAGCACGACATACGGCTTCCCTACGCCTGATGAAAAGCGAAAGAGAAGCCAAATCGCTGTGACAACGGGCAAGAAACTGGTCAGTTATCTGTCAGTTGCCACCGCCATGCTGGCCCAAACCCAACCCCCGGGTGCTGATGCAGCTCTCACCCCACGAGCTCTGGAGACCCTACTCACCGGCAGAAACACGACCGGTAGGTCATTTGGCTACGGTATTGTATAGAAAGGAGGTCCTTCCTCGTTGCCCGTCCAGCTCAATTCTAGCAAAAATTCGCTATGCCCTACCTCCCTTAAAACCTTTCTTTACAGTTTAAGACACACAAATGTTTGTACTGGGTGGGTATCGAAACCGGGTTTACTACCACTGAACTAAAGTAATCGTCATAAGTTCCTCGATATATCAAAAGATGGCCCTACATGTATTTTATACCGCGGGGTCATTCTGATTCTGATCATCTGATTTTTCTTATGTTTCTATGTTATAACAAACATAAAATTACGGAGCAAATACGTCGTGCATAATACCTCGTGTTAGGGGGTAACCGACATAAATGTAAATATTTCATTTGATTCTATTCAAGCTTTAATAAAGAGGGAACGAAAATGTAAATAGTATCCTTTGCCTTAATTACCTTAACATTCCCCGAACTCCGTAAATGCATAGCAATTTTCCAATTTACTACGCAACCAGTGCAAAGTGAATCAGTAAAGTTACCCTAACTAGCTGCCTTTCATTCGTCGCATTAAATGACTCTAATAAATCCTCGGGATTCAATGAGACGGTCCGCAATACTGAGCGAGAGTTAGGAGTTTATAAATGTTGGCTAAACTACACGGTACAGTGGAGTTGTACAATTTGATTTTGGGATATTTATTAACAATGCATTTACTGGGAAAAAGACCACTTTTTAAACAAGCTTTAAAGTTTTCGGAGTAGAGATAAGAAATTATAGTCATATTATACATAGATAGATAGATCGAAACTATTGCACAAAACACAGTCACTACAGGAAAACATATTACGAGCAAAACATAGTACACTTTGGCGCTTGTAGCGATCTCTTCCAGAAAACCTTCAGGTAAAAGAAATGGGCAACCTAGTGCAAAACTATACGTACCTATATACCAGAGCTTGACAGAGGACAAAGTCTACCTTTCATCATCATCATCATCAATCTACAAACGTACACGGCTGGGCATAGGTCTGGTGATAGGCCGATGATGTTAATGCACACACACATTTAAGAGGGGTAGGGCATAGCGAATCTTCGCTCGAATTGAGCCACCCGTCCGGGGAAGGACCTCCACTCTATAGAATACCGCAGTCAAATGACCTCTGGGTCGTGTTTCTGCCGGTGAGTAGGGTTTCCGGAGCTCGTGCGGGGTTAGGGTTGGGCTGGCATGGCGGTGGCAACTGACCAGTTGCCAGTTGTCACAGCGACTTGGGCTTCTCTTTCGCTTTCCATCAGGCGTAGGGAGGCCATTATGTTGAGCCACTATAAAAAAAGAAAAAAAACACACACATTGATACTATTGATAGTTATGAAGCTGAAGCCTTGAATTGAGGCATTAATTTCATGATCTCAAGTTTTAAGTATCAACAACACGTGCTG
Source organism: Conogethes punctiferalis (assembly GCA_031163375.1). NCBI lineage: Eukaryota > Metazoa > Arthropoda > Insecta > Lepidoptera > Crambidae > Conogethes > Conogethes punctiferalis. The sequence continues at coordinate 68,825 of CM062107.1, read as the reverse complement.
GACAGCGTTGTCATCCGCATACCATTCAGACAATAGTGGCGAGCTCCAAGAGGTTTACTTCCTCGCTCCTGCCCCGTGCCATTAAGTCGTAGAATACACTTCCAGCTCATGTGTTTCCTTCCTCTTAGAATCCTGTTCTTTAGGCGGGCGTGAAACGGCATCTCAGTGAGCCTTCAGGGTGAGGGCGGCAGGCGCCGTGGGTTTGCCCTGGTGTGCCTGCCTACTTAACATTTGGAGCTCACGACCACTTACCATCAGGTGGAATGATGGTATTCTGAATGCTCTTTTTATAAAAAAAAGCAAACACTTGTTCCAAAGCTCGTCAATCTTCCATTTTAACTACATAGGTACACCGTTCTTAAAACTCCAGTTCACCTAAGTACATATAAATAAATCTCCAACACTTTCAATCACCGCTCTCGATTGCTTCCGTCCGCCGTCACTGCCCCATCGATTCTCGCTCATTGAATGTTAATGCACCTGCAGCTGCTACTGAACGAACGAATGAATACGTGAAAAACGATTACTGCTGACTAAAGTAGACTTTAAGCCATGTTTTAGGTGAGCATGTAATTTCTGGTGTATTTACACTGTAGATACAACAGAGCTGCAGAGTAGAAAATCTAATAACAGCATTTTTTATACCGACCACTGGCTAACAACATGTAATTATTATTGTATCATACGATGCACCAACCTAAATATATATTTAAGAGAGATAGGGCAAAGCGAATCTTCGCTCGAATTGACCGCCCGTCCGGGGAAGGACCTCCACCCTATAGAATACCGCAGTCAAATGATCTCTGGGTCGTGTTTCTGCCAGTGAGTTTTCCGGAGCTGGTGGGGTGTTAGGGTTGGGCCGGCATGGCGGTGGCAACTGACAAGTAATTGACGTTACTTGCCCGTTGTCACAGCGACTTGGGCTTCTCTTTCGCTTTCCATCAGGCGTAGGGAAGCCATTACGTCGAGCCACTATAAAAAAAGAAATATTTCTTCTGACAACTGAACTTCTATCATCTACGACACTGCACATAGGAACCTTTACATCTCCAACGCTACACTTATTTAAAAAAGAAACCTTTCAATACTATTTCTTTACTTGTGTACGAATTGCAATCTGCAATCTAACACGAGCGAACCCGCCACTCGGAGCCGTGATCTCGCGAACGTCAAATATGGGTCGCCTCGTTAAGCTATCGACGCTTACACTACACGATGGAGAGAAATCTTGGGAGTACTAAGTTGGAGTGAAAGCATATTAGAACTCTTTGCTCCCCGAGAGTTATAATCTGTTGATAATCAAGGCGTGAGTGAACCGGTTTTTGCTGTGCGAGCGCGCTCCATAGTAGATTGCGAAGTCGCTTGAAGCAAAAGAGTTGGGTACCTTTTAACAAATCTCTGATTCGCTTGAGTAACATTATACTATAATGAGAGCTTTTAAGAGTCAGTATATAAATAACAAAACTCACTACTCTCCTGAACCAATTTCAATTTTAGTTAATGCTGAGTGACTTCTGTCTAGAAGTGTCCTCCGTCAAAATAGTACTCCGTTTTTATAGGAAAGGGATGTACCCATCATCTTTTTGCTCCAACCTCACCTGCCCTTGGTGCATTCTGCCGAATAACAAACGAGACGCTGGCAATCGACTGGTGGCGGTATAACCATCACAATTGAAGGCGTCGCTAAGTACCACAGACCGATGACGGGCAGCAGCGTCACCGGAGCGAGAAGCTACGCCCTGCGATCGTCAACCCGCCTGCCCAGCGTGGCGATTATGGGTATAACCTCCAGATGTTTGCCCTAAGTGGCGAACAACTGGAGAGGCCTATGTCCAGCAGTGGACTGCAAAACACCCCTAACTACCGCGCCCTTCTCAAGGTGAAAAAAAGCGCCTGGACGTTTTTTTCATCCGTGAGCCGAAGCCCATATTTAATAGACAAAATTGGACAAATTGCGGATGTCAGTCGGTGCGTGTAAATCCACCCTGTATTTTTAGCGTGAAGATTAATGCGTCTCGGTGCGATCAATCCGGCTGCCTCTGACTGACGGAGGGTCGTTACCTCCTGCCTCGTCGGCCTAGTGGCAGCGAGTGTGTGTGGTGTGGCGCTTCGAATATAACTAGGCAGCCCTGCCTGTCGTAAGAGACAACTTAAAGGGTCTTTGGGGTCGCAGTTAGGGGTCCTGACGGTGCGCGACGACGACACATTTTAAGCGAGGTAGGGCATAGTGAATCTTCGCTTAAATTGAGCCACCCGTCCGTGGAAGGACCGCAGCCAAATGACCTCCGGGTCGTGTTTCTGCAGGTGAATAGGGTTTGCGGAGCACGTGGGGGAACAGTGAACTGTACGGTAAGTCTCATGGCGACATTTTGTTTGTGTCGTTCCTATAGTTTTTATTGTTGTAATAGTTTTTAAGTACACCGCTTAACACATCATTGTTTATTTACCAAATAAATTTTAACTATTCTATTCGTGTCAACTTATGTGGACAGAAACACTGTTTTGATACTGTACACGTATTTAATGTTTAATTACGAAATAAATGTACACGTTGGATGGATGATTTTTAAGTTAAGAAATTCAAGATGACAGTTAACCAAAAAGTATAGAGGGCGCCACAGCACACACACGTCTATAACACAACGCGCGAAATTTTAACAGTCTATTTTAACAAGTCTAAATCGAAGTGCTTCAAGATATCACCCATCTAATGGAACATTGTCTCATCTTTGGCACCGAAAGAAACGACCATATAATAGTGTCAAATAACTTAAAAATCGAACCCTTCAACCTAAACCAGATCATCACCAAAAACGAGCCAATCGTGACATTCACGCGGCTCGTTAACACGATCGTCAGCAAACTTAAAGGCATAAATAAGACCTAAGAACCCACTCATAACCTTAACCTAAAACCCTATGCCTAAATATTATGTTCCTGTATCCTATAGCAAAACCACTTTTAGCACTCCCAAATTCATGTCGAAACAACCAATTTATTCCCATCTGAACCACTAATAATAATAAAAAAAAATCGAAGTGCTTGGTTTGATTACCCATCCTCTGTACGCCTGGTCACGATAACCGCAACAACTTCATTTCAACGACATAGAAAGACTTTATCACTCCGATACACAAAGGGATATTGTTCCAAAAACAATGGACGACCGCTAAAATCTCCACGGAAGATACGAGACCACTTATTGTTCGCACGAAACTCTGAATCATTTGTCACGCGAGTTGCGACGCGTTGGCTGCATCCACGGAGCGAATACAAAGAGATGTTGCAGCCAATATTTTGTATCAAACTACGCGTTTCATTTACAGGGGTGGGTGGGTATTATTTTGACACTTCTGTCATCCATCAGCCGGTTAAAAGCGCAACTACTATATATGTAGTGTATAAGCAACAAAGTGGAAAAGTTTCGGCCAGAGAACATTCTATTTTGTATTTGTATTTTTTGTATTTTTACGTACTCGTAAATTAGCTATCTTGCTCGATGTTGGTTATGACAGCAGAAGTCTTTTTTTTATGACAGAGACGGCATTCAGGCCTGAAGGTCAGCTGATGGTATGTGCCTTCAGCCCATAGACACCGAAACACCAGTGGAGTCACAGGTGCGTTGCCGGCCCTTGAGAGTAGGTTCGCTTACCCTAAGTCGTATGTATCCGGAAAAGACCCAGCTAAGAGCAGATTCCAAAGAAACGCTCCACGAGACAGAAAGTTGCCCGCAAAACGTACCGTAGAGGAAAACCCTAAGTGGTAAAAAATTAGAGAGGCCTATGTCCAGCAGTGGCCTGCAATAGGCTGATAACAATGATGAAATCTAGAATTGGTAAGAGATGTACGACGAAACAGCATAGTATTTACTCTGTGGTTGCAACAAACACATTAATAACGGAGCAACAATGGCACCGCTACGTCGAGACGTTCCGTAACATTTCTTAACGAGAAGCGCAGCGCTTGCAGTTTGCATACAAAAACCATCCAGAGTTGCGGGAATTCTTTTGTGCTCTAAACATCTGTGGACGTGTTCCTTGGCTGCGAAATGTTACGTGTTCGAGAAGTGTTCGCAATATACAGCAGAGCTTGGCCACGCGGTTAGATGGGATTGTGTTGTTTGTGCGAATTGGAGGCGACACGAGGAGACTTTATGATAATGACACCAATAAGTCCGTCTTTTAGCTCATTCAAAATAAAAGACACGAATTTTTTTTATTTGTAAATTAGACTAAAAAAAATTACAAAGTTATAGCCCGTTGAAATTACGCGTGACGTCACTCGGTGAGTCATTTTTTACGGGAGCGAGTTACGTCAACGACTATTGTTTATTTGAATGAAAAAAGGAAAAATACGTGTCTTTTATTTTTGATTAAGCTAAAAGACGGACTAATTACAATTTTTAGCCATAATAGCCTATTATGTGCGTCGAAATCCAATGCAAGCGGCCAATGTCAAAATATCTGTGAATTAAACCGAACCTCACGACGGTTTGACGGAAGCTCAGATGAGCAGTCAGGTACATCACAAATACTCGTTAAAATATGTAAGTTACAGGCGGCAGAAAAAAGTCATAAAAATATATAAAACCGCGCTTGTGGTTGTTACGTCTATTATACAAGGAAAGCAATATGACGTGGCTTTTTTTGTACCATTTATACTTGTAACTCAAACGTACATGGCCCATATGTGCGTTTCCTTAAATGCCTTAATCAAAAAATTCCAACAAGCACTTAAGTATTGTATGTTTGTACATACACCAAATTACCAATACTCGAATTCGATATTAATTAATAAACACAGTTTGCAATTCCAAAACGCTAGTCTAATTACGAACTCTATGAATATTGATTTCACTCATTAATGGCGTTGTCAATCAATCTAATTAATTAATTGCCTTCTACCATTTAACTAGATATTTACGCTCTCCTAGAGTGCATTCTTTATTAAGTGTTAAAATGAGTCTTCTGACTGTCTATCTGACTGCGTCCTATCCGATGTCACTCAAAACAAAATAAAAAAATAAGGATCGCTTATTTTTTTACATATTTAGATCAGGCCTAGTTACTAAAACATGGATCGATTACACTATGACGGCCTGCTTAACTGCCCTTTGATGCTCCATTCAACAGAACCAAGACTAAGGATGAGAGTTCCAGACAAGAGAGTACAGTAAGAGTACAAACAGAATTTACTGCAGTCACCAAAACATGTACTGTGAATAAAATTTTTAACGTTAAACTTCCTCCAACATTCCAAATTCCACATAAATAAATTCGCGTATGAAAGCTTGTAAGTTTGTAAATAAAATCTCTGTATTCGAGATAAAATGTTGCTCGCAAGTTTCTTAACATTTGTCGCGAAGTACGACGCGGCGAGCGGGTTCCGACAGCTACAGATGTCGGACGGTCCGTAAGTAATATCGGCGCTTCCTGAGCATTTGTCCGGCAACTCACATGTATACACGCCTTTTGGGACACAATTCATGGATCAATCATATTTGAGGTGGAAAATCGGCTATTTTTGTTGTTACTTTCAATTTGGTGACTGATTTTATTTGGTCTACGCAGTTATATTTGCATTTTAATAATATCACAAACGCGTATGTTGTATGGTTGTATAAATGTTTTTACCCTTTCACGCAAAAACTCCTAAACGGATTTTATTGATACTTTACAATAATAGTACATATTTTACATAACGACATTAATTTAATTGCACTGTTATTGCACAGTAACGATAATATACTGGAACGATATTTCAGACAATTACGTTTACCAAACAGTCAAATTTTCTTTTTAATAATAATAAAACTATGCCTTTCACAGCAATATCTTAGATCCCTGTATGTATATGATATACATCAATCAGTCAAACACATAGCGCTTACATACAAACAAACTCTACTACAGGCGTAAACTTTGTAAAAGAACTTCCTCAGATCTAACTCACAAGAGTTTTGCTCGAGTTCCGTAGAGCAGTTTTACATTTTGTACCTGTCTCTTTTCCTATCGTGTGGTGAAGCGCTAAATAGGTTACCATGGTAAAGTTTCAAACTCGATTCTAATCGTTCAGCTTGGTTTATTTTAGTGTATTTCTTTTAAGACGTGCTAGGCTGAACCACACAGCGCTATAGTCACAAACTAAGCCGACTTGTACTATGGGTGCTAGACAACTGATAAACTTACTTGAATACTATTTTTGAAAACGAATTATAAATAGCAAACACCCAGACCTAATACACACTGACATGTTCACGCTTGTACGAGTACTATGAGTGTGAGACAACTGATAAACTTACTTTAAAACTTTATCACGTACCTTAAAATAAATACGAGTACATTACTGTGTCCGAATGGTTTTTGGGTTTAGAACATCACCTCATCCCGTGGGTGTCTTAGACGATGACTAAGACCATAGGAGCTTTTACATAAAACCTGCTGCGGTCACCAACCCGCCTGCCCAGCTTGGCGATTATGGGTATATCCTCCAGATGTTTGACCTAAGTTAGATAAGATAGATAGATAAACTAATGCAAAAATGTCGCCTTTACCACCACAATATTTTGTCCCGCTAATTGAGTGCTGTCGCGGGGACGAGGCGGGAACAGCAAAGCTAAGCACAGTGAAGCACCTTTGTGCGAAACTTCATGTAAATATATCAGGGGCAATAGTGTGTGGTTGTAAAGAAGTGTGTACGTGTACGAGGCGCTGGCAACCGACTGGTGGCGGTATAACTACCACAATTGAAGGCGTAGCTAAATACCACAGAACAGACAGATGACGGGCAGTAGCGCCACCGGAGCGAGAAGCTACAACCTGCGGTAGCCAACCCGCCTGCCCAGCGTGGCAACCACTGGAGAGGCCTATGTCTAGCAGTGGACTGCAATAGATGATGATGATAAATAGTGTATATAGAACGCTCTGGAATTCCAGAAAGGAGGCATATGTTCAGCTGTGGATGCTTAGAAGAAGTGTTATGTGTGCGGATCGTTATATTGACGACCAGTTTGGTTTAGTGGTAATGGATGCTGACTTTGTATTGTATTTATTTACAATAAAAATGTATTTATCATTTGTCTAGCATCCTTAGAGCGACTAGATAGATGGCGCTGTGTGGCCTAGCGTGGGAAGTCTTGGGTTATTTATTAAAAACTGCCTTTCTGTCTCATCCTTACACTGTGCCCCTGCTCACCCCATGTTTACACGCCTCTCGGTAATTATTTTTATTGGCGACTTTAGGGAGCAGATTTATGTCGCGAGGAGCGCTCGGGAGCGTTACGCAGCGATGACATTATTACGTGGAGCGACGCTTTTTTAAGCGATTGTTTTTAGGCTCTTAGGGTTCGTTCAGACCAGACTTATTGTCAGTCGCTGACTGAAAGCACGCGTTACAAAGTTTTATTCATACTTCGCAGTCTACTGTGAACATAGGCCTTTCCAATTGATTGCCACCTTGCTCGATCTTGGACTTCTCGCATCCAGCACTTGCCAGCCATCTTGCGTAGATCGACGCCCCACCCGGCCTGAGGGCGCCCACACTACGTTTGCCGAGTGCCAAGTAAGAACCGTTTACCCCAATGGTTATCAGTTCTGCGGCTGATATGGCCAGCCCACTGCCATTTCAGCTTATTACTTTTCCATATTATATTTAGCTTCTCGTTCACATGTACCTGACTATACCTCATTAGGTAGTGCGTTACCACTGCAGACAGACTTCGGCTGTCAATATCTTTGGTCGAAATTATATTTAGAGGGCTGCCACTAGAAATATTCATCGACAATGGTACGATCCTCAGCAGTGAGGGGCCGACTTAAGAGAGAATGTTAGCCTGGGGATGAGGTTTTTTTTATAGCACAGTATATAGGCTGCCTTATATGCCTGATGAAAGCAAAAGGAAAGTTTTTTTTATGAAATAGGGGGCAGACGAGTAAACGGTTCACCTGATGGTAAGTGATAACCGCCGCCCATGTACATCTGCCACATCAGGAGTTACAGCTGCGCTGCCGGCCTTTAAGAAAGTGGTACGCTCTTTTCTTGAAGTTTGGTCTGACAGTGGGCTTTTGTTTGGGAGTAGCTATGATAACGGATATATGTGACAAACCAAAACTCATTGCGTATTAAACACCTAATGAACCTATTGTCATCAATTACGCGCTAAACCACACAATATAAGGGCTGTGACCAACTAACATAGTGTAAATCAAGTCAGATTTAGCATAAATCAATAGCCAACATTTCGCGGAGTCCTTGCATCGCGTAAGGCCGTGACACGACCCGGACGCCTGCGTCACTTCCCTCTAATTAGCGTTAATTAATAGCCGAGAGCGCGTCGCTCGAGAGCCGAGAGACAGGTGACGGCTACGTACGGAACAGTGTACAACCAGTCCTTAGTATTATGTTAGAGTTGAAACAAAAATAAGTTTATTCGGAGCATAATATCCACAATTTCTGATATCAGATTGGCTCGATGACTCATTTTGTAGTGACCTCTGCCTTCTGAGCCAAGGGTTATAAGTTCGATTTCCGCACAGTATCAGGTATCATGTATTGTCAGTATTGGTCTGGGTGTTTTCTATGTGTAATGTGTATTTATTTACAAAAAGTATTTAAGTTAGTTTAACAGTTGTTTAGTACCCATAGTACAAGTACTATGGGTACTAAACAAACTAACAAACTAACTTATGACACTAATAACCCAAGACACGTGGCATACGTTGGGCCACACAACGCCACCTAGCCCCAAACTAAGCCGAAGCTTGTACTATGGGTACTAGACAACTGATAAACTTACTTAGATACATTTTTTTTGTAAATAAATACATATTATACATAGAAAACACCCAGACCAATACAAACAGACATGTTCATGAACACAAATATTTGTACTGTGCGGGAATCGAACCCACGACCCTTGGCTCAGAGGGCAGAGGTCACTGCCAAATGAGCCACCGAGCTTAGCCGAAGGTTGTACTATGGGTGCTAGTGTGCATACATAAGTATTATTATCATTGCTTAGTAAGACATCTCACTGGTATCGCCCAGACTGTGGCCTCTAAGTAGGATTGATTGAATGCCACTCGTCGTTTCATGCAATATTAAATGATGACTCGCCTCTTGTGCGAGCGAACGCTTTGCTAAGAGCGCCAGGCTTTGCTGAAAGGATTCATTTTCTTTTGAATGTCTTTAAATACTGCTGTGTAATACCTAGTTAAAACATTTTCTCATCTAGATTTATCAATTTACGTCGAAATATGACGACTTAAGAGAGGGCATAGCGAATCTTCGCTCGAATAGAGCTGCCCGTCCGGGGAAGGACCTCCAACCTATAGAATACCGCAGACCTCCGGGTCGTGTTTCTGCCGGTAAGTAGGGTTTCCGGAGCTCGTGGGGGTTAGGGTTGTGCCGGCATGGCGGTGGTAACTGACCAGTTACTTGCCAGTTGTCACAGCGCCCTGGGACAACTGGCAAGTAACTGGTCATTCTCTTTCGCTTTCCATCAGGCGCAGGGAAGCCATTATGTAGAGCTACTATAAAAAAAAAAGGTGAGGGCGACAGACGCAATGGGTTTATTCTATTGTGCCTATCAACCTAACTTTTGGACCTCACGACCGCTTACCATAAGGTGGAGTGAGTCACCCTGTAAGTTATTCTTATAAAAAAGAAATGAAAAGTGAATTCAATTTAACATTAAAAGCGCGTTTCAATAGCCATCGATGCCGTAATATCGAGCCCGATCGCGTCTTACAGCGAGCCCGCTTCCTTATCCAGCGCTTTTTAATAACTGTCAACGAAAGAGAGACGACGATCAATCATTCACCGATCCGATATTTCATCGCACTTATTTACTCATCCATAAAAAGGTGAAGGACATGGAAATATTAGATTTTTTCTTTGCTAAATGATGACCGAATTTTAGGCAAAGCGGCCGCGCCGGGTCAAGATATAAGGACGATTTATATAATCCCTACTAACATTATAAATGGGAAAGTGTGTCTGTCTGTCTGAATGTTTGTCTTTCTATCACAGCAAAACGGAGCAACGAATTGATGTGATTCTTTAAGTGGAGATGGTTGAAGGGATGGAGAGTAACATAGGCTACTTTTTACCCCTTTCTAATCTCCCACTTCCCTAAAATGGGGGGCGAAAGTTTGTAAGTTGCATTCACCCTGAATTTGACGCGAGCGAAGCCGCGAGCAAAAGCTAGTAATACTATAAAGCGGCGGCGACACATTGGAAATTGCACCAACGTAGCGTTTTGCGCCCAATGCACCAATGAGTGTATCGGTACTTTGACACAATGAAGACATTGAGCACGTTAGTATTGGGCATTGGACAGTGATTGTGAGAGTTGTCTACGCCTTCAATTATGATGGTTAAACCGCCACCAGTCTGTCGCCAGCGCCAGCGTAATTATTGTGGAACACGCAGATTTGTACGCACAATAGACAAAACTAGCTAAAATCATGAGAAGATTCATGATTCTCGAGAGTTACCTACTCAAGTACTGTAATGTAGTTTTTGTGACACGAAAAGGGCGTACCTATGTGTCCAATATCGTCTCGCGGATATCGCATAACCGGCCGTCAAAAACGCTCTCGTCCAATTTCACTAAAAGGTGCAGTCCGTTTGCATACCGCCCGGAATAGGATAGAGAAATAGATTATGTAGTACAGTCGGGGAGAAAAGCCGGTGATATACTCGTATTTTATGTTAATTTGTAAGAGGACGAGCAAGAACATGTGATAGTCATAAATCAAGGCAGATGCCTTCAAACGTCCTCTGTTAGATGATGTAGATGAAGCAAGTTGTGTGCCAGGATCGTAGCAAATGGAAGGACGTGGTTTCTGCCTACCCCTCTGGTAGAAAGATGTGACGTTATGTACGTATGTAAACGACTGACTTGGTGGCTCAATTGGTTACCCTGCCTTTTGAACCAAATTCCCTTTCGGGACATTCGTGTGATGAACATTTGTGTTTGTCCCGTCTCTGGGTATTTATATTTGTATTTAAGTATTTGTGGTACCTTCGTTGTTCTGATACCCATAACACAAGTGCTTAAGTTACTTACTTTGGGATAAGAGCAATGTATGTGATGTTGTCCGATATTTAAAAAAGAAAGGGTGGTACGAAGTCTGTCGAGTCTGCCAGTCTAAAATAAAGTTGTTATCAGGTTCCGTAGTCGTCTGTACCAGCTAGTTAAGCTTGCTAAAGTGATTGGCTTCGCCTGAGCGGGCCCCAGAGATTTAGAGCCGCCCAAACGATATTGAAATTGTGTTTTTCATACGTATTAAAGGAGGACGAGCAAGGGAATCGATCAATGATTTATAGACAGAATGCACTATGGGGTCTTTTGCCATCATAATCGAATAAGGCGATAGTTTGACACGACAGGTGATAGCAAGCGGATGAGGATGTATACTGTAAACTAATGGAGAATGAGCCAAACACGTAGAAACAGGAAATAATTTAAAGTGAGCTAGGGCATAGCAAATTTTCGCTCGATTTGAGCCGCCCGTCCGGGGAAGGACCTCCACCCTATAGAATACCTCTGTCAAATGACCTCTGGGTCGTGTTTCTGCCGGTGAGTAGGGTTTCCGAAGCTCGTGGGGGGTTAGGGTTGGGCCGGCATGGCGGTGGCAACTGACTGGTAACTGACCAGTTTACTTGCCCGTTGTCACAGCGACTTGGGCTTCTCTTTCGCTTTCCATCAGGCGTAGGGAAGCCATTATGACGAGCCACTATATAAAAAAAAAAGTACTATGCTAAGAAAGCCCGCAACAAGGCAGAAAGGTGTCAACTGAAGATTTGACAATTTGTAGAAAAACAATAAAATATATAAAAACATAGAGTTTATAAAAAAGGCTGCATCACAGCCAGTCGCCAACAACAGGAGATAAATTAATTGTGCGCAGGACTAAGATTAACGTGCTGTATAAAGCTACATAATACAAACAGTCGCTTTTGTCTGTTTGACCTATGTATGCTTAAATCTTTACGACTACGCAACGGATTTTGATGCCATTCTTTAGGTATTTAATGTATTTTTTAAGTACCTAAAGCGAAGCGAGGGTACGTCAGTAGATTCTATCTGTTTTGTATTTAGCCAACACCCGCTAGTTGTAAGATCACAATGTAAATACAGGCTAAGTTTTTAATTAAATTCATGCACTAGTCTTCTGGATTCCGAGTATCATTCATCTCTACTCACGGCTCCTGGACACACACCACACAATAATGTAACGTAAAGCGTGCCACGCTGGGCCACACAGCGCCATCTAGCCCCAAACTAAGCCGAAGCTTGTACTACGAGTACTTACTAGCCAACTGATAAACTTTAGTACTACTCTATCCCAGTAAATATAGTTGAATGCCCAAGTCGCTGCGACAGCGATCAAGTAACCAAATCATCGCAGTTGCCACCGCCACGCTGGCCTATAAAATAACTCTGGTGCCAGATTGGAAAATAACCAATTGAACATCGGGTCTGATTAATACGTGTTTTTTTATCAAAAAAACATTTCCGCCCACAAAAGGTTTTGTATAACGTTTTGTGAATAACATTGAACGTCCAATGTGTATTTTTTTGCCTGCCGAAATATCGCTGACATTAAAATTCTTGCTCTTTTTGTATTGAACATTAATTTCAAAGAATTTGAAATACGTATATTATAAATATCTAAAGAAGTATAAATAAATAAATATCAGACAACATCACATACATGCTCGAAACCAAAGTAAGTAGATTTTAAGCCTGAAAGCAATCAGAACAACGTAGGTATCACAAATATATACTTAAATTACAAACACACAAACACGAAACATACACAAATGTTCATCACAAAAATGTTTCTCCCGGGTGGGGTTCGATTCCCGACCCTTGGTTCCAAGTACTCGTAACTGTCGTTCACAACACTAGTAATACTTTTGCACACAGACTTTTTTCCTACCAGCACTTCGACGCGAGATTTAAATCTATGTATAGGTACATCAACAATACTTTGCGGTATTTTGTTAAACATTTTTACACTTTGTCCTATGTAGTATCAAGTGTGCCATCTAAGGGTATTACGTACCGCTTGTCCCACTTTGTCGCTCAATAGTCTGCTATCGCTCGAAAGAGCTGATAAGCCTCGGCTGAGATAAGGCTTACGCTACGCCCTGTGAATACGCTAATACGGTAAACGCATGAGGAGTAAAGTAAAGAGTTACGTAAGAATTGCGATGCGATGCGGGCGTTTGGGGGCCTTCGGGAATAGGGCATTCCCTACCATTGTAAAGGCTTGAGATTTTAACATATTTTTTTAAAATAAAATCGCTTTTTTTCTTTGTGTCCCTATGTATAAGCATACAGTGTGCCTAGCACGAACACTTTCGAAAAAGTATGCGTAACGTTTCCGTAAACATTTGTATGAAACTTGGTACAGCGCCCCTATCGTGCGTAAGAGGTACTACGTTTACGTACTGAAAATTATCGCCCTGCAGATCTTTAAAGCTATGCACAAATAGTTGCGTGATGATGCGGGTTTTAAATGGATAGATAGATTCAAGAGGAAGGTTTATATGTATAAATACATGCATAATATAGTAGAGAAAGACGGATAATTATAAGGTTTCTCAGATGATGTCGTAAATAAACACACTTTTTTGTTATCATTGCATACAAACGTTGAGAGAACAACAAAAATATACATATGCAGCGCGCTACCTACATCTGTTTCTGCTTAGCCCAATGGTTCACTGGTTGAGATGCGGCATTAGGAACGCCTTATTATTACACTAATTGTATTGTGCAACAAATTAAATAAATAAATATACTTAAACATAAAAATATACACCCGGATACGGAATAAACACAAACTTTCATCACAAAAACGTTTCTCTTGAATCGAATCGAACTCACGACCATTGGTCCGCAGGGAAAGAAAGTAGGGGAAGCAGGAGGACGGAAAAGCTATAAAGAATGCAAATAAAGATAATTCTGTCGTTCTATGTAATTTGGAGCTCACAAACTATGGAGGTTGCACTTCCCAATAACTACTCTGAACACTATTCCGTACGCTACGGAACCCTCTCTCATTCCAGTTCACACTTGACTCAATTCTTACAGCAGATCATTAAGAATTTCCTCGCAGTCGTTACGCCGTCTTTATGAATTATTCGCTTCGTAGGCCGTAACGGGCCTTTATTGGCGGCGGAGGCGTGTGTGGGTATGGCTGATCGTCGAGATTGCTAGTATTAAGCTCGGATGGAACGAGACCATAGAAGGAAATAGATATGTCGTAGGTTTAAGTTGAAACTTGTGTAGATACTAGTATTAAATTGCCTGTAATCGGGTAGAACTCCTTCTAAAAAATGGTTTTTCTATTGTGTAGTTTTAAATATCAATATAGGTATAATGTGTTAATCTGAAGAATAAACCTTATATCTGAAGAGCCTAAAATTAAGTTCTAATTTAATTTAAGCAAAAAATGTTAAGTATCAGTGTTAACTTGTTCATTGTTCTAAATAAATAAATATGTATAATATTAACTACTGTAAAGTTTCCTTAAAATCGGTTCAGAGGTTTTTGGTCGAGGTTTGAGGTTTGAGGTCGAGGTAGAAATCTTCCATCTAAGCAAAATTTAGTCTTAGCCTTATTTAGTAGGATTTATATATGTAGACGTATATATTATTAAAATAAAATATTGTAAGAAATATTGGCAATGAAAAGAGTAACTGTCGAGTTGACTATTGTCAATATTGACGATTTATAAGTACCTGTCTTAGGCCTATAAGAATAAAGACATTTTTGATTTTACATATTTTTCCATCCTCTACTTAATTCAACCTTAACGTTTGACATTAATTCCAATTGAAGACCTCCTTTCAAACTCTCTTTAAAACTGCTTCACCTATATACGTATACACACACTTCGTACGCTGTTCGGCTGCAAAGCAACGGGGTGGCTACCCCCCCCGTCAGTAAGAGCGTGGCAGGAATTTTAATAGCGCATTTGTTGCTGCGGAGATTCGCATCCCGGTTTAGCCGAGATAACGGTACATGTAGCGGTAAAGAGACACTTCTAAATAGCTTTTTTTAGACATGTCTCGTCTCACAATGCCCTTTGAACAGTTTCCTTTTCGGTTCAATTTAGTACCCATAGTTGTTTGGGCTTAGAGACTAGATGGCGTTATCTAGTCCTGCGTGGCATGTCTTAAGTTAGTGTGAGACCTCATAATACTGAGGGTTAGAGATTCTATTAGGACAAGGGAAAATTTAAATAGAATTAGTACATACTAGCTGCTGCCCGCGGCTTTGCCTGCGTAAGCATCGGTTTTCAAAAAGTCCGTAAACATTTCGTAACATATTTTCCCGAAATCATAAATTAAACAATTGATAAATCCTTGTAATTTAAAGCTTAAGTGCTAATCTGATGTACAAACTATATTCCTGTAAAGTTTCATTAAAATCCGTTCAGTAGTTTTTGCGTGAAAGTGGAACAAACATCCATCCATCTATGCAAACAAACTTTCGCGTTTGTAATATTAGTGGGATTGCAATACAAAGAATATCGCAATTCTGAACCGGGGTCGGGGGTTTGAACCCCACCTACCACCACATACATTCATATTATAAGAGACAGATCATCATTAGTCTATTATAGGCAGAATAGGTGCTGTGCCCGCGACTTCATCTGCGTGGGATTGAGCTTTATCCCCTATTTTATAGTTAGAATTAATCAAAATCTTTCCTTAGCGGATTCCTTAATAGTTAGTCAGTCACCTTTGAGTTAGGTATATATATTTAGGGTGGTGTAAGTGTCTAGAAAATCTAGACTTGAGAATTTTCTGTACATTTATTTAGAGTAATTTAGTTTAACTACTAAATAAGCTCAAGTAGAGCTATATTATATTCCTTTAATATAAATTCTTTAGTGTTTCCCCTTCATTAATCCCATTTTACTAGCTCGGTGATGGCGGTGTTATAAGAAATAATAAAACTGTGAACTTTATGTACACTCCCGCCGTTAACAAAGCTCCTTCACCATAACTTTATAAGGTTATTTAGATAATTAGCAGAAGGCTTAATATTTTTCTTGAATTTTAGATTAATATGAGTTAAGTACTAGCTGTGCCAGCGGCGTCCCACGCGTGGATATCGGGTCCCAAAAACAAGGGACTTCAATAAAATGGTGCTTAAATTTTATAAGAAATAAGAAATAAGAAAACTTTATTACAATGGACATCACAATAACACACTGACAAAACACATACATATTACAGGCATAGACAAAATACATAGAAAGAAAAAAGAAGACAAAAATACATAAAAAGTTAAGACAAAAACAAATAGTAAGTAATACACAAAACGAAAAGACCGGACACGCCGTTATTGCGACATCCAATTGCAAAAGGGCCTCACTCAGCATAAAAGCCGTGGCCCGCACAGGAGCCACGGCGCTGGTTTTCAGTAAGTCCTGCTGAGTGAGGTCCACGGACGATTGCGCCTGCTCCTAATCATAAGATAATATATATATATATATATATATATATATATATACTCATATACCTACATAAAACATATACCTACATAATTTTAAGTTAGACCTCTAGCAATACATTGGTAAAAACAGCATACAATTTCATGCAGTAGTTTTCGCGAGATGCGCGATCAAACCACTGTTCTACTCTTATTGATTGTAGCGTGATAAAAAGTAAACTATAACCTGCCCCAGGAGTATGAAAAATAATTTTAGCAAGTTTCGTTAAAATCCGTTGTGTAGTTTTTGTTTCTATAACGCACTATAGGTGCAGACAGACAAAAATATTACTGACTAGCTGTGCCGGCGGCGTCGCCCGCGTGGATAACGGGTTAAAAAATAACGGACTTCCATAAAATGGTGCCTAAATTTAAGTTAGACCTCTAGCAATACATTGGTGACATTGGTACAAACCGCATTTTTGGCATCAGTATCGATCACTAATCACCCCCTTATAGTTATTTCGAAAATATATTTCATGTACAGAATGGACCTCACTACAGATTTGTTATAAGTATAATAGAAGATTAGCTTCTTGAGCTGAAATAAGTTTTTTATCCTGAAGTAATACCATAGTGGCCTCGCCTGATGGAACCCTAATGATAATTGTCATTGAAGGAGGTCTATGTCCAGCAGTGGACGTTTCTAGGCTGATGATAAATTAATGAACTGATAAATTACTCACCAATCTTTCGTAGAACTGCCTGAATATAAATTAAATTCCCTCTAGCAAAATGCAGGAACCATCAATAAAACGTGTTATTGCTTACCTGAAAAGATGAGAGACATGATGTTATTATAACATGTTGTGTACGAAGAAACGCTATGGGAATGTAGCATATGGTATTCGTATCCAAACCAAACACGGTTGTTTGTGTATGAACACTGAACAGTCGGGTAAGGTCATATGTTAACGTAAAGCGAATGAGATATACTTTCGTTATGCGTGAATTATTAATTAAATAAACAAATAGTTGGACTATGGCCGTATGCTTCGGCGCTACCCGTGTCCCTGCAACTTGCTGCCCACTGGCGACTCAGGGGGGTTTAGTGGGTATGCCCTCCCTTTTGGGAGGTATGAGTCCTACACACCATGCCGCCTCCCCCCGGAGACGGCATGAAGGTGCCTAATGCATTCCCCTCTTTAAAAAAAAAATAAAAAAAAAAGATCTAATTAAATGCACCATACAATTTGTATATATTTTATTTTATATGTATTTATTTTTTGACTGCCTCGATGGTTCATTTGGTAGTGAGCACTGCCCTCTGAGCCAAGGGTCGTGGGTTCGATTCCCGCACAGTACAAACATTTGTGTTCATGAACATGTCTGTTTGTATTGGTCTGGGTGTTTTCTATGTATAATATGTATGTATTTATTTACAAATAAAAAATGTATGTAAGTAAGTTTATCAGTTGTCTAGTACCCATAGTACAAGCTTCGGCTTAGTTTGGGGCTAGATGGCGCTGAGTGGCCCAGCGTGGCATGTCTTGGGGTTGGTTATTTATTTGGGTTAATTTTACATAACTTTATGGGGACCAATTGAGCCACCGAGCCAGTCTTATATTCCTTCCAAATAATTTAGATGTTGTTATAAGAAAAAGACCTTAGAAGAACTGCTGACAGTTTCTGGATGAGGTAAGCCCGGGATAGAGAAATGTGGCGCGAATTAAACGAGGTCTACGTTCAGCAGCAAACGGAGCAAGGCATTGATTGATTAAAGAGTTTGCACTACAAAAGGACCCAAAGAAGAAACAAAACTTTATGCGAACATTCTTCATAATATTCCACCAAAGGCGTCATTATTAATTACTAGCTGTGCCCGCGGCTTCGCCCGCGTTGTCCCCCATTTTAAGGAAGTGGGGGGTTAAAAGGGCGAAAAAATAGCCTATGTTACTCTCCATCCCTTCAACTTCAACCAGTGGAGATCCACTTAAAAAATCACGTCAATTCGTCGCTCCGTTTTGCCGTGAAAGAAAGACAAACAAACAGACAGACAGACAGACACACTTTCCCATTTATAATATTAGTAAGGATTTATTTCAAAAAGTACTCAATTAAATTGCCGCGACTATAGTGCTAAGTTAATTAAATATCTACACCGACACACATTAATTTCGCGCGTCTTTACACGAAATAATTAATAAATTAATGAAATTAGTGGCTTCGTAATTGACGTTTGAAATTCTAGACTTTAATAATAGGCGCTAATTCGGGAACATTCTACCTAGGTGAATTTACGGACTTAAATTTGTGCATACTATAGGCAGTTCAACAATACGTTCTGGTTCTTCTTTTCGATAATAATCAGTATAGACTATCGATAGGATGTAAGGGAGTGGCCTATCATCTTTACGCTCCAAGCCAACCTCACCTGCCCGTGGTGCATCCTGCTAAATAACAAAGGAGGCGCTGACAAACCAACCAGCGGCGGTTTGACCATTACAATGTAATTCGTAGCTAAATAACACAGACCGGTGACGGGCAGCAGCGTCACCGGAGCGAGAAGCTACGCCCTACGACCGGCAACCCGCCTGCTCAGCGTGGCGATTATGGGTATATCCTCCAGATGTTTGCCCTAAATGCCTAGCAAATAGAGAGGATTAAGTCCAGCAATGTACTGCAATAGGTTGATGATGAATCTCACACTAGAGGATGCTGAGGGTCGGGCAAAGTGGAGGAGATTGTGTAGGAAAGCGGACCTTGGCACAGGGACAGGAAAAAGCTAGGGCGAAGAAGAAGGATTCATCATCAGCCTATCTCAGGCCACTACTGAACATAGGCCTCTCCCGTTGTCCGCCACCTTATCCAAACTAGAGGATTAACCTATTATAATTGCCACGCTGGGCAAGCGGTTTTAAGAGAGGTAGGGCATAGCGAATCTTCGCTCGAATTGAGCCGCCCGTCCGGGGAAGGACCTCCACCCTATAGAATACCGCAGTCAAATGACCTCTGGGTCGTGTTTCTGCCGGTGAGTAGGGTTTCCGGAGCTCGTGGGGGGTTAGGGTTGGGCCGGCATGGCGGTGGCAACTGACAGGTAACTGACCAGTTACTTGCCCGTTGTCACAGCGACTTGGGTTTCTCTTTCGCTTTCCATCAGGTGTAGGGAAGCCATTATGTCGAGCCACTATAAAAAAAAAAAAAAAAAATGCGGTCTGCCAAGGCGTAGCTTCTCGCGCCGATGACGCTGCTGGATGTCATCGGCCTGTTACATTTAGGTACTCCTTCCAACATGATGGTCATACCGCCACCAGTCGGTTGCCAGCGCCTCGTTTGTTATTCGGCAGGATGCACCACGGGCAGGTGGAGTGGCTTGGAACGAAAAGATGATGGGTCACACCCATACATCCCTATCGACAGCAATGCTTGATTTTGAAGTATCGGTAATATCGATACTACCGATATGACGCCAAGTATCGACAAACTATCGACTCTCGACGGGCAGCACTAGCGGCCTATCAGCGACACCCGTTTGAGCGGGTCCATTGTGCCGGTAATTGTCACGCTGGGATTGGTTAAATATTGATGCGATATGTGTGACGTCGATTAGGAATAATGACGTGGTTGGCTTGGGGCCTACGTCATTATAATGATATAAGCCTTTTATATTTATAAAATGACTAGCAGCCCGTCCCGACTTCGCACGGTGTAGACAATTATATTGTTCAAATTTTACCAAGGATCCCTAATTTTTTTTCAAAATGAAATGTAGCCTATGTCAAATTGGAAGAATGTAGCATTCTATTGGTGAAAGAATTTTTTAAATCGGCCAGTACTTTTTGAGCTTATTCATTACAAACATACAAAAATAGGTACAAATCTTTCCTCTTTATAATATTAGTGTAGATACTCTGTAGACCAAATTTCGAGATTCTTCGAAGTAATAGTTCTTTTCTTTATGCGAGAGTCGACACCGCCCATGGACACCCGCAACTGTAATCGAGTTTAGTGTCGAAACACACCCGGAGGTCATTTGGCTGCGGTATTCTATAGGGTGGAGGTCCTTCCCCGGACGGGCAACGGGGCGAAGATTACTATGCCCTACCTCTCTTACTATGCCCCTCTTCTCTCATAGGCCTCACTTGATTGATCTTGGGCTTCTCGCATCCAGCACTTGACATCCATGAGATAGTAAAATTTCATTTCCCAAAACCGACGTAAAACCGAAATCGACTCTGCACAAAAAGGTTTAAAGCCCGACCAACCACATTAGCCGACAAAAGAACGCAAATTTCGCCGACAAAATGACATAATGGCGGTACAGGCTCAAATTGGGCGGCCCAATCAACGCGCCAGCTATTTTGTTTAATACGATTCGGCGCCGGCACTCGATTATCGGACTCGATTCGATTTGAATCGATTCATTGTGCGAGTATCGAGCTTAATCGACACGTCGTTGGTGTTCACACGAGATAATACGGTGTTTCATTGGCGCAAACGTTGTTACGCTTTCGAAGCATTGACACAAATGTGTTAGTACAAGCTTCGGCTTAGTTTAGGACACAGGTTTAGGATTAGGTGGCACTGTGTGGCCCTTCTCATACCATCATCATCCTCTTAGTCCTTGTCCCGGTTTGTGCCTCTAGGCCCAGGGTCCGCTTTGACCATGATCCTAGATTTAGCGAGTCTGGTTATTACATGAAGCGACTGCCATCTGACCTTCGTAACCCTCAGAAAGGGCAACCAGACAAATTTGGATTATGGTTACACATTCAGAATTAAACTGGATGTGCAGGTTGCCGCTAAGCTAGTGGTATAATTCCGCACATAGATTTTTGCAAATCCAGAGGTGCGTGTCCCGCGCGGATTCGAACAGACGACCTCACGTGTGTGAAGCGACGATCTTACCACTAGGCTACCACGGCCCTTCTCATACCGTGGAAAGTATATTCGCTTAGTTGCAGAAGACGATTAAGGGGACACGAGGAAGCGGGCAGTGTTTGTTACCTGCCAAGCGTGGTGACTAAGGCATCTTCATCATCAGCCTGTTGCAGTCCACAGCTGGACATAGGCCTCTCCAGATGTTCGCCACTTTGGGCATACATCTGGAGGTTATACCCATAATCGCTCCGGTGACGATAATGATGAAGAAATAACTAAGCCTTTCCCAGTACTACCCACTGTACATAAACGCATTATACAATGGTAGAATAGGGATGTTTTCAGGGTCAAAATAATTACATTATATTTGACTAAATAGACGTAGTTTACATTATAAAAATATATTGGACTCGTATTTATCCTTTTTTCATTTAAACAAAAAATATCAAAGATACAAGACATCAAGATGTAGGAGTGGGGGTCTTTGACGTCACTCAGTGGCGAAAAAACTACCTCTCTTTGACGTCACGCGTAATTTTAACAGGCTATAATCTTTGTCATATTTGGTCTAATTTACAAAAGAAAAAATACGTGTCTTTTATTTTCGAACAATCTAAAAGACGGGCTAATTACATTTTTCACGGCAACAGGCCTATTACAAGTAAGACTTAAGTCTTTTAATTGTTTCACATGATTTATCTCCAAACACAATCCTTCCGAAAACACTACCGATCGCTGCCCACAAATTTCTTCATTAATTCAACAAAACGTAACAGCGGATTCTATTGAATCGCTCAATCAGTCGGCTGCATTAATCAATTGGACAGAATCGAATGCGATCGGTCGGTGTCGGTGCGGTCCGATTCGCATCTGGGTCATTCAGAGTACGTGTCCGTTTTTTATAGTGGCTAGACATAATGGCTTCCCTACGCCGGATAGAAAGCGAAAGAGAAGCCCAAGTCGCTGTGACAATGGACAAGTAACTAGTCAGTTACCTGTCAGTTGTCACTGCCATGCCGGCCCAACCCTAACCCCCACGAGCTCCGGAAACCCTATTCACCAGCAGAAACGCGACCCGGAGGTCATTTGGCTGCGGTATTCTATAGACTGGAGGTCCTTCCCCGGACAAGCAGCTCAATTCGAGCGAAGATTCGCTATGCCCTACCTCTCTTAATTTTGTTTTTGATTGTTTGATTTTCCATGTTATTTGATGACTGCCAGAAATCACAACAAAACTATTTTGCATCATGAGAGCGCGATCCGCCTTTATCGTTCATCATTACAATGGAGCCCACTGCTGGACATAGGCCTCTCCAGTTGTTCGCCACTTTGGGCAAATACCTGGAGGTTTTACCCATAATCGCCACGCTGGACAGGTGGGTTGGCGATCGCAGGGCGTATCTTCTCACTTCGGGGACGCTGCTGCCCGTCATCGGTCTGTGGTTATACCGCCACTAGTGAACGGACTAGGGCTTTCGATTAATTGATTGAGAGCGGTCAGAACTCCAAATCAAACCCTAGGAAGACCTCCTACCGCTTATTATAATGAGAAAAACGACATTCAGTCCGAAGAACAATGCCGCTAAAACTAGACCAACCAAACTCAAAGACCTTCAAGAAATATAACAAGACAAATCTTGTATTTATTAAGGCGTATTTGTCCGCCCCGGCGTGTTTGCGAAGGGACCAAAACCCGTTCAGTAATAAATAAATTAATTAAACGTCTGAAGTAAACGGAATAATGTAAACAGAGATCAAGGAAGTGGGTAGGACGCTTTAAATTAACCCAATATTCGGTTTGCAAACGTACCGAATTAAATTATACTTCTTAATCGCATTAAGTATAGATCATATTTCAGTGCGAGCAGGAAACTTCATATTTTAAGTTGATTAATCCTGTTTCTTTGGAGTAGTGGAGTCGAGTTTGAGGCTTTCTTGAAATATAGAAGTCGGTTAATTTGACAAAGTTATAATATCAGACAACATCTCATACATTGATCCCAAAGTAAGTAGGTACCTTGAGCGCTTGTGTTATGGGTATCAGAACGACGAAGGTACCGATAGGGACCAAAAATATATTGGACACGTATTTCCTTTTTTCATTAAAACAAAAAATAACAAAGATACAATGCATCAAAATGTAGGAGTGGGGGTCTTTGACGTCACTAATTGCGAAAAAGCTCCCAAAATCTGACGTTACGCGTAATTTTAATGGGCTATATCTTTGTAATGTTATTGGTCTAATTTACAAATTAAAAAATACGAGTATTATATTTTAACAATCTAAAAGACGGACTCATTACTTTTTATTCGGCATCATGCCCATTGAGATACCAGACCAGTCAAATGAAAGAGAATGAGTTTCGATTGGAAGTAAGCTTTGCCCCGGCAACCACAACAACAGTCCACTGCTGGACATAGGCCTATCCAGTTGTTCTCCACTTTGGGCAAACATGTGGCTTTACCTGTATTAGCATAAACCTCTAACTAGACCGTCCAAATTATACAATCAAACAAATATCTATTACTCGTATAATTATCTAGTTTAAATCAATTTTATGGTGTGCAATAAAGAATATTTTTAAAGAATATCTAAAGAGGTCTCGACCCTTAGAGATGGAGCGTTGATTTGTATTCTTAATCCGCAGGTATAACATTCAACCGTTCATTAGGCGAAGACGTTGCGCCAATAAACTCGTATTTACTCAAACAATTTATAACTAAAACCGGCGCTTGCTCAGCTCCCGCCAAGACAAATGAACAAATTCTTACAAACAGAGACTATTTCATTACCTTTTGGCGGCGCAGTTGTGTCGCAACAAAACTACTGCGAACGACAAGCGTCGCTGCGACAGGCGACACGCTGCGACAATGTTCGCCGGAGTTTTGGTCGCGGAGACGTTTTGACAAGCTTCGTTGTTCGTTCGGTTTTTTTTCTTGTGCGAACGGTGTTGGAAAAACTTGGGAATTTCATGTCTAGTCTTGTTTGAGCGCAATGTATGGGTGGTGTCTTGTTTCTACTGTAATGGAAGCTATCTTTTTGCTCGCAACCATCTTCACCGGCCCGTGGTGCATTTTGCCAAATAACACCTATGTTATTCGGCAAAATGCAGGAATGCAGATTCTCCCCTAGGAGATCGGGTACAAAAGTAACGCCGGTCGAAAGTAACAAATGCTCTCTAGATTTAACCCACGGGCAAAAAGGTCGCTTTGCCGCCTTCAGTTATTAGTCCTATGTCCTGACTATCACCTGAAGGCAAAGCGACCTTTCGCCCATTGGATAAATATATTTGATGAACAGGATTATGTCGTAGAATAAAACGCCGTCGAACTTTGAGTAAGGTATTGTACTGGTATAAAAGTATTACAACTAGACTTCTTAGGTTACTTATTAATCACTTCTTCGTCGAACATAGATTTTCCTAACTATCGTTGCTGCTCCGGTGCCCGAAATCGAATGGCCAGTTGTCCGTCCGTCCGCCCATCATCGCTTTCCCCCCTCCTTTTTTCCCGCCTATTTTGCCGCCAGAGAGGCGCGTTCTAGAAATTACCAGTGTTGCCACTGAATTATTACAAAAACATACTAAATCTATGGACTATTATTAGATAAATATTAAAAATCATGACATTCGGCCATCCGATAACGTGCAGTCTCCCGACGCACCAATACATAAATATTTATTTATTTAGGGTAAGCCAATCGAAACAATCACATGATTTAACAAATAGTGCTAAGTGCCATCTTAATAGCATGAGAACTTGACATTACAACAAAATGAATAACACAAAAACAGTTTGACTTATAACAAAAAAAATACTGCTATTACAACATTGCATTTCCTCGTACCATATGTACTTATACGTATCAGTTTTGATCATTAACGGGTAAGTATAACATCATGACATTCGGTAGTAGTATTCTAATTGGTTAACACAGTTTTCAAAGTACCTAAGCAGATTTGAGACTTGCATGTCACAGGAACAATTGAACAAATGTCTTAAAATAAACAGCTGGATATAAATATACAAAACTAAAACTGAAATGAAAAAGAAAATAAAAGCAAATATTACATACAACGTTAAATACGTTTAGACAAGTGTACAAAGAAAAGCCGCTACTGGGTGAAGAACTAGATTTATAGAAATACTTTACTAATAACATTTTCACTAACGTGTTACAAGGGGAATGAAGAATACACATAACTTAATTTATCTTGAGATGATAACTGCAAAACTGTAGTTTACAGGTCTCCGACAGTGTGGCTCAGATATTTCCCACGCTAAATAGAATTGTCCAGTGCAGCAAAACTCAGCGGCTTCTGTCGCAAAAGGTTTTAAACAGTGATTCTGAAAAACATTAGCAAATAAATATAACCTCCAGGAAAATACTATTTCGTTAATATTGGTAGCCAATAGGGGAATATGAATAAAATTGAATACATTAATTATTTTGAAAGTTCAAGTTCTAAGTATCTAAATATGTATAATTCAAAGGTGACTGACTGACTGACATAATATCTAAATATATATAATTAAAAGGTGACTGACTGACTGACAGTGATCTATCAACGCACGCCCAAACCACGCATCGGGATGACATTTAGCATGCAGGTAGATGTTATGACGTAGTCATTCGCTAAGAAAGGTTTTTGATCAATTCTATCCCAAGGAATAAAATAGGGGATGAAACTCTTTCATGCGGATGAAGTCGCGGGCACAGCTAGTGAAATATAAAAATAGTTTTGTTTACAGTTTATCATCAAACCCTGAAAATGATTCAAGATGCAAAATAAATTTGCCTGAGTATGTATCATACTTATGATCAAAGTGGCGAACATTGGGATAGGCCATTGTCCAGCAAATGTCAAATCCAACCGAAAACCAGCCACGACGTTCAGGTTTACCAACCCCTCGAATTGCTAGTGGCACTTAGAAGTGTATCTCTCGGAAGTCAAGGGATTAAGAGTTTTGTGTACCCGATATGAATAATTAATAATAGATACAGTGTCATTATGTAAACTTTTCCGACACAACTAACTATAACTATTTGTTTATTTTATTGTAATATATCTATTGTAACCTGTGGTGACAAGGAATTTGAATTGAATTGATTTGATTAGATTAATGGCCAACAAGTCGCCCACTATGGAAAAAGATCAAATTGTCTTTCATCTTACCATTTAGAAAACTCATAACTGTAAAGATCTCAAGGACTATCCTTTACTATATCGATTACTTTCTATAGAAGAGCTTATTCATGAACAATCAGGAAACATCCCATATTCATTACATAACTACGTTCTCCCTTCAGGAATTAAGTTTGAAGGACCGATGACCTTAAAACCAACTATTCACACCATTTCCTCATGTCCGCTATAATAACTAATTTAATGAGTAGATACGTAAATTCAGGTCGGCTTCCAAGCCCGATGAAGTTCAGTGGTATTGTCCCAATGTTGTAACATAACCATTAAAGTGTTTATTACTCAAATGTCTCTTCCAATTTCAGACCTATATCTACACGTCGGCCATTAAACCAAATCTCCCCTCACCTCAAATAAAACTTAAAAAAATATATATATTTGTTAACTACCTAGCAGAGTTTGGTTTCACTAGGGGCAAGTCCAATAATATTGCGGGAATATTTCATGAAATATTTTTGACGCATGTGAAAGTAAACAATGTCACAGGTGTAGGTACTCTGCGATTTGTCACGAGCGTGGCGTAGATCATGATACAGCAATTAGATAAAGAGCTACAAATAGACTATAGTACCCAGTACCTACCCTACGTCTCAATAGTTGGAACCTTATTCTCTCTTTTTTTTTCTATAATAAATAATTATGATTATAAAATAAAATTGTTTATCCAATAATACATACTGTATTACAAAATCCTTTAAAAATTATCGGCTGCCACTGTACTGGAGAGTGTATATGTATAAGAGTGTATTTTATATGTATGTCCGTATGTGCATGAGTTTGTGTGCGCGTTTAAATGGCCTGCTTTTGTGTGTAATGTCTTTTGTGTAGTAAAGACTTTTTACCCATTTATATGCTACCCTTGGCAACACGCCGATGGTCTATGTGACGCAGCACCGTTTGCCGACATACACATTTAAATGAATTCATTGGAGATCCTAATTATATAAAATAAAGAAATCGACGTATTAACTAACATCACATTACATATTAAACTGTACCATGATATCTTTACACAAGAAATGCCAACTGTCGTAAATCCTTACATTTAAAATAAATATAGAACCTACGTAGTTCTAAATTTAGAAATCTAATAGTAGGTATTCATTTTAACGTTACTCACTAATTTTAACAAGATTTCTCAAGATACCGGCATAGCCCAGTTTAAATTCTCCGTAAAACTCTTTTTGTATGTATCCCTGTACTGAATGTCTTACAAGAAAAATAAAATAATAATTTTGTTACCGTCAAATTAATCTGTAGAATTGCTTCATTTACATAGGTTTATAGGTTTAAGTCCCGTCTAACGTCTAATCTATATAAATAAAATTGAATTGATGTTCGTTAGTCTGATTAAAACTAGAGGACGTCTGGGCCGATTGAGCTGATTTTGGTTTTAAAATGTTTGTACAGGGTAGGTGATTTTATTTTATTTAATTTAATAATAATAAATTATAATTTAATTTAATTTAATATTGAAATAATGTAATAGTATAATAATTTGGATGGACTCATGAATTGTAACTATATGACATTAATTGTTGAAATAAA
This sequence comes from Conogethes punctiferalis, assembly GCA_031163375.1. Taxonomy (NCBI): domain Eukaryota; kingdom Metazoa; phylum Arthropoda; class Insecta; order Lepidoptera; family Crambidae; genus Conogethes; species Conogethes punctiferalis. The sequence goes on along the minus strand of CM062107.1, from coordinate 40,730 downwards.
TTATTCTATTCTATTAAAAGGTAAATAATGGGTGGTACGATGTCTGCCGGGCCAGCTAATAATAAATAAAATGATACTACAAAACACCAATACTTCCCTGACGACAACACCAAATGGACACGACGAGCTGCTCGATTGTACCGACTTCCACCAATTGTCCCCTCTGCTGCTTCTGCCTTAAAATCCCCTTTTTTAAATACATCTGCGGCCTTTTGGCTTGGCAATACTTCACCAGGCGGAGTCGTCATCATGTCGCCAGTTGCCACTATTTCTGCAAAAGAAAATTTACCCCGCCGACATAATCCATTTCAGAAAACATTGTGTACCTACTCTGTGCAATAAAGGTTAAATTAATAACGTACAACATCCTTTACCTCCCTGTTGGAGGACTGACAAGTTCGTAAGTAGTTTAGATTTCCATTCAATGTATGTATTAATTGAAACCAAATAAAAATACAAGCTTCGGCCCAGTCTGGGACCAGAAGTCACCGTGCGGCTCACCGCGGTAGGTAGGACTCGAGTAATAATTTAAAGACATTGCTAAATTATAATTGGTATAAAATTCATTAGAAATCCGAATCTTTGTACTTTGTTTGTAATATGTTAATGTGTGTTAATGTTTTCCTGTAACGTCTGTGTTTTTGTGCAATAAAGAGTTCCTATCACTATCTATCTATTGGCATAACATTAGTAAACAATTGCTTCTATATTCGCATCCGTAGCCTCAAATTTAATTAAACATACATAACGTACATACATACGTGTGTATAGTAATGTATATTATATTGTATATGTTTATGTTCTAACCTATGTATTTATTATATCTATATTTTACTTATGTATTTATAAAATAAAATAATCTTTATTCAGTTAAAAGGCTGTTTTGACAAATTTGTTGTTGACTTCCTCTAGCAAGTGCCAAGGCACCTGTGTCAGAGGGAGCCACTCTTCCCTAGCTTATAGGTCCTATCTAAATACCTTTTTGTGCATGTAACTAATTTACATATCTTTATATATATATATTTACCTATTACATTTTACAAAAAGAATGAAATGAAAATATAGCCTGGTTTTGGGAATAATCCAAGTGTGCGTGTATGTGTGTGTGTTTGTGTATGTGTGTGTGTGTGTATGTGTGTGTGTGTGTATGTGTGTGTATGTCTCTGTGTGTGGTGTGTGTGTGTAAATAATTTGGAATTAACGTGGAAAATTATTATACTTTCTAATTATGTATTCATATATTTATTATTATGTATTTATATTTTGACTATAATCTTTCATCAGTCGATTGCTCACCTCACCCCTTTTGAGGTTGTCTGGAAGAGATCGCTTACTAGCGATAAGACCACCTAAATTGTACCACTAGTTGTCTGTAAGACCTTGTCTATAAATGTTTGTATTTGGTGCAATAAAGAATATCTATCTCCGACAGAGGCGTCTCGTCCTACTTAGAGACATACATGACCTTGCTTATAGGCGTCTTGCCTTCTAAGGGACGTACATAACCTCCCTTAGAGGCAACTTGTCTTACTTAGAGACATACATGACCTTCCTTATGGGCGTCTTGCCTTACTAAGAGACGTATATCTTAGAGACATACATGACCTTCCTTATAGGCGTCTTGCCTTACTAAGAGATGTACATCTTAGAGACATACATGACCCTCCTTATAGGCGTCTTGCCTTACTAAGAGACTGACATAACCTCCCTTAGAGGCGTCTTGTCTTACTTAGAGGCATACATAACCTTTTTAGGAGTCTTGTCTTAGAGACATACATAACCTAATAGGCGTCTTAACTTACTTAGAGATATACATAACCTTATAGGCGTCTTGCCTTACTAAGACATACTGTAAAAGTGCAGCCAAACACCAACAATGCTTTTCGTAATGAGTTTATTATACTCAATCCGCACACTTCTCAATCAGAGTTACAAACTTTTCTCTTTTCGTCTAATGTAAGATTTGAAACTAACTTTCTATCTGCCATTACTTATTATTAGGTACTTAAGTGACAAACTGTACTATAACTTGTTTCACTGGCGCATCCAACCAGATAAAAAAACAGAGTATAGGTAAGCGCTTAGATACAGCATATTTAGATTTTTCTAGGATCGAGTGATTTATTAATTATCATAATTTTCAAGACACTACCTTCTACTTATATAATTGGTCATAATATTACTATTTATTTTGGAAACCTTACATTACATAACCAATTCTTTTCTCATCACAGGGTACATTTTACAGGCTGTTATAAAACTCGTGACATTATGTGACGAGACCGATGCCTACCCTAGGCTATTGAATACCCGTGTTTCAGGTCATCAGGCTCTAACCGACTCAAAGCTAAATAAATTTCAATCTTTAATTCAATTTAATTTCAGGAATATTTTAAACATTTTAATTATTTCAAATATGTGTGCGAGTGTGCAAGTGTGCGAGTGTGCGAATGTGCAAGTGTGCAGGTGTATGAAGGTGTGAGTGAAAGAAGCCGGGGGCGGCAACTGTTCCAATACTAAAACAAAATCAAATCTTTAACACTCCTCTCTGCACGTACTTATCTAATTCCATGAACAAAATATGTAATGTGTTACCTTCAAATCAGTGCTACTATACTATACCCTCTCAGGGTCTATGTTGCATTATTTTCACATCTTTTACACGAGAACACAAATATAAAAAGAAATAAAAACATACATTCGTTTTATCAATACAACAAGCACAACACACGTTTAACGACTTAATGCCACATATTGAGCTAGACTACACTCTGACCAAACGTTTTTTTTTTTATTCGAGGGTATTTTGCTAAAATGACGTGCCCTTCGTACGTGACTGGTTGGCCGTACCTTGCCCGCTACTTGCAAAACTATGACGCTTGCGCGTCAAGTGCAGATGCGCTTAACTTGTTTCCGCTCAATCAAATTGAGATCGATGCGGATTTTAATAGGATTTTACATGGTTTTGTGGATGAAAATGCAAGTGTTAAAAATATACGATTGTTTGATAACTAGGTAAGCTATCTTCGAACATAGTGCAATAAATGCATTTAAAAGTCCACCTTTCACTGTGCAATGAATATTGAATGAATAAATGTAAAAAAAAAGTAATTGGCTCCTTTTATTTTTCCTATTCCAAAGCTTACAGATAACTGAGCACACAGATAACTGGAGAGCATACTTAGCCCACCAATAACTAGTGCGCACTAATTCTGTGAGCATACATAACTCACAAATAACTGTGAGCACACTTAACTCGCTCCCTACACGTTGCTTATTGGCTTAAGTCAAATGTATATCATGCCATTATGTCAAACAAATCCAATTTTATATGAAACCAATCAATTGAACACAAACAACACGGATTGTACATATATCAAATTAATTTAGATTCAAAATGGCTAAAGGCCAAGAACTTTAGTAACTTTCTCCTCTCCTCATTCAACTCTTTTTTCCAAATGAACGGCAAAGATTCAACAATAATGTTTATCCTTTTCAAATACAGAGCGAAATCCAATGATTTGTCGTCGACCAACATTGTCAAAGAGTAGCCTTGACCAAATGGATCGTACGACAAACCCACTAGGCTTAGGTACAAGAGTAACGTTAACAAAGAGTCGCCCTGTTCGAACATTACTCAAGTTGCAGTCCGCTCTAAAAAAAATGCTTAAGCCGACAAAAAGAAATATTCTAGCACCGCCGCCTGCCAGGGAATCTGTCGCGAACTAATATCAAGGAGTTGCCTTGACCAATTAGAATGCGCGGCAAATTATTACAAGCAGACAGACAAGAATAACACTATCAAAGAGTAGCCTTGATCAAATATTACTCCAGCTGTTGTCAGTGCTAGCGTAGCCCTTTCGCCATATTATTTTAGACTTTATACTACCGCCAAGTAACATTGTTAGAGAGTAGCCCCAACCAAATGTTCGTGACGGCATTATTATGGAAAAGAAGAGGAGAAAAATAAAAGCAGGATTTAAAGAAAAATTACAGTGACGGCCTTATCTTGTCTATATTAATATCTCGTATATATTAATATTAATTATAATAATTTTAAGAGTATTTCTACTCCGTACCTTTTAGGCTGCAGGTTTCTTCGCACTTCTGAGTTTTGATGAACAGGATTATGTCGTAGAATAAAACGCCGTCGAACTTTGAGTAAGGTATTGTACTGGTATAAAAGTATTACAACTAGACTTCTTAGGTTACTTATTAATCACTTCTTCGTCGAACATAGATTTTCCTAACTATCGTTGCTGCTCCGGTGCCCGAAATCGAATGGCCAGTTGTCCGTCCGTCCGCCCATCATCGCTTTCCCCCCTCCTTTTTTCCCGCCTATTTTGCCGCCAGAGAGGCGCGTTCTAGAAATTACCAGTGTTGCCACTGAATTATTACAAAAACATACTAAATCTATGGACTATTATTAGATAAATATTAAAAATCATGACATATATAACCCAAGACATGCCACGCTGGGCCACACAGCGCCACCTAGCCCCAAACTAAGCCGAAGCTTGTACTATGGGTACTAGACAACTGATAAACTTACTTAGATAATTTTTTTTTGTAAATAAATACATATTATACATAGAAAACACCCAGACCAATACAAACAAACATGTTCATGAACACAAATGTTTGTACTGTGCGGGAATCGAACCCACGACCCTTGGCTCAGAGGGCAGAGGTCACTACCAAATGAGCCACCGAGCCTGTCGAATCTAGAGAGCATTTGTTTCTTTCGACCCGCCCATTTGTACCCGGTCTCCCCTCTGGCTCTTGTAACCTACTGGTGGAGGTATAACCATCACGATTGAAGGCGTAATTAAATAACACAGGCCGATGACGGGCAGCAGCGTCAGTGGAGCGAGAAGCTACGCTCTGCGACCGCCAACCCGCCTGCTGAGCGTGGCGACTATGGGTAAAGCCTCCAGGTTTTTTACCAAAGGGGCGGACAACTGGAAAAGCTTATGTCTAGCAGTGGATTGCGTTAGATGATGATGATGATGATAGCTATGTGACGTCACATGCCCGTAACGATTTTGTATGAACCGTGTCTGCACGCATGATTTTGAAATAATAACTCAACACAGCGCCACCTAGCCCCAAACTAAGCTGAAGCTTGTACTATGGGTACTAGACAACTGATAAACTTACTTAGATACATTTTTTTGTAAATAAATACATATCATACACCCAGACCAATACAAACAGACATGTTCATGAACACAAATGTTTGTACTGTGCAAATTGTGATATCTCAGGAACTAAAAAAAAAAAAAAAAAAAAAAAATACTTAGAAATAAAATACTTTCGGACAATGTATTCACCAATGTTTTAATGGTTAACAATTTATTCTAATAACTGGTCAAATAGATTAAAAATCCTTTAGAATAAAACTCCCAGATAAAAAAGTAAATCACTACCCCATTTTTATCGGGTGTCAAATAGTCGCAGCTCTAACTATCGGATAGCGAGCGCTAAGTACTATCCGAGGGCGTCGTAAATAACACAAAGCGAACTCAGCGTCGAACTGAAAGTTAACGCGAAAATACTACGTCCAATGTAAAAGTAATTTTCGTGGAGCGTTCTGCGACACGAGTGTAGGTCGTGTGAAGCCGGGTCAAGTGCCTAGTGTCGGGACGGAGGGCTGCGACTGTGTGGCGTTGAAACGGGACACTTTCAAAAATTAGGGAAACATTGTCGTTTCGCTCCAAGCCACCCTGACCTGCCCGTGGTGCATCCTGCTGAATAACAAACGAGGCGCTGGCAACCAACTGGTGGCGGTATAACCATCACAATTGAAGGCGTAGCTCAATACCATAGGCCGATGACGGGCAGCAGCGTCACCGGAGCGAGAAGCTACGTCCTGCGATCGCCAACCCGCCTGCCCAGAATGGCGATTATGGGTATATCTTCCAGATGTTTGCCGTGAGTGGCGAACGACTGGAGAGGCCAATGTCCAGCAGTGGACTGCAATAGGCTGATGATGATGAAACAGTGTTATAATGATTTTTGATTAATTTTACACTTTTGAAATTGACTTTCCCGATGAACTTTGAAGGCCTATCGCGCTCTCAATTTGCAAAACAATTTTGTTGTGATTTCTCAAATAAGTGTTATTTTAATAGTTCTTTCTGGCAACCATCAAATAACATGGAAATTCATCCACGGTCATCTCCCCTATTCTGGGACGCTTGGAAAAGAGACCCGCTGAGATTCTTTGAAAACAAAATACGATCGTCATTCCAGTTATATTTCTTACTACGAAAGTAATCAAGAGTACATCGGGACGAGTACGTCCCGCCGCCCATCTTGGCAGACAACCCTACGCCGAACTCATTCCGAACATTTGCATATCTGGAAAAGGTTTGCCTCAGAACGAAGGTGCAACGCCATCACCGCGCCAGACCAACTCCGCAACTATTCAAGAATGTTGGAATCGAGTTTGGGCTAACCTTTTTATAGATCGGGAAAAAGGATTTCGTTATATTTCGTGACCTTTTGTGCTTTTTGGTGGGCGCGCCTAGATATACGAGATCTACTTAAGGAAATGTTGGAAGTAAGATCTAAGAAACATACAGTACTAGCTGCCGCCCGCGGCTCTGCCCGCGTGAATATTCTTAGAAAACATAGCCTATACTCCTATATCAGCCTGTATTCAGTTTCAATAAAATCCGTTCAGTAGTTTATGCGTGAAAGAGTAACAAACATCCATCCATCCTAACAATATATATATATATATATGCGAAATATAGTAAGAGATATATATAGAAGAGATGTTGAATTATTTTCTTTCCGTCTAAATGTACCAACTTTTTATTTGTTAACAATACAAATTGCGCCTACAAAAGTCACTAATGTTTAACAAACGAAAGAATATTGAGAGCCTTAGAGATTAGTATTTGTCATAGAGGTATCTCTTATGAGTAGAGTGTATACTCCATCACACGTTTAATCGTAGTAGATTATGTATTGACTATAAAACTCGTATTAACCTACAATTTTTTGTAAATGTTCTACCTCTACTTACAATGCCTTTATTAAAATGTCATACCAAAATGCCAGCAAAATCGTATAGGTCATTTGTTAAAAGTCACTTATGTAAATTAACAAATGATACACCTACGTTGCTTTAAAAGGTGTGGGTTAAAATACAAAAAAACAAGATTTGCTTTTACGACTCACCAAAAATCTGCGGGCACTCAACTTGGGAGACCGTATCTTCCCCAAAAATGTCCTTAAAAAGGTCAGAATAATTTAAGCGAAGGATCCACCGTCCACATGTAAAAAGCCGCTAAGTAATTCAGCAACAAGCTTTGAAACAGATTTGGCAAAAATGCTCCCTTGCGCCGTCTAAACAGTATTCATGAAACAAAGTGTTGATGAGCGCGGCGGGAGCGGGCTACAACAATAATTATTAATTGGTAACACCTTCCCGGGATATCCAAATGGATATGAGCTCAGAACTCAAGTGACTAACGAGTCCTAGTCTTGAAAAAAGACTTAAGTCTCGAAATGAATGACTTAAAGACTATGGGGTGGTCCTATTCTAAGACCAGTAACCGCACGGACGCTGGTTCCCCTTCAATACGTATAAATATTTCTAAATTACTATAAAAATAGTAACTTCAATTATTTAAATAGTAGCTCAGCATAGTGGCTCACTACTCAACGGATGGATTTGACACCTAATGTACAAATAAGAGAAGTAGGGCATAGCGATTCTTCGCTCGAATTGAGCGGCCCGTCCGGAAAAGGAGCTTCAACCTATAGAATACCGCAGCCAAATAAACTCCGGGTCGTGTTTCTGCCGGTGAGTAGGGCTTCCGGACCTCGTGGGAGGTTAGAGTTGGGCCGGCAACTGACAGGTAACTGAACAGGTACTTGCCCGTTGTCACAGCGACTTGGATTTATCTTTCGCTTTCCATCAGGCCTAGGGAAGCCATTATGTCGAGCTACTACAGAAAAAAAATACACTCACTATTAAAACGCTTTCCGCTCCGCCCCACACACACGTCTCCGACAGGGAATCCGCGTTTTGTTATTTTGTGAGTGGTCATTAGGTCGCCCCTCGCGATCGTTTTAAATGTACAAGACTCAAGCGGGAGTTGCGCAGGGTAGCGAGCTGACGCCAGCATTATATAGAGAGTAGTCCAACGAATTTCTGAATTGTATAAACTTTTCTACGTGGAGCAAAAGGAAAATGGTATGCATTTTTCTTTAAAGAAGATATCTAAATAGTGAACTGAGTTTTAGGAGGTTTATGTAAGGGGCGAATTGTAAATTATGATCGTGAAATAGACGGTTTGTAAATTATAGGGTAAAGGGATTATGAGAAAGGGTAGAGATATGTACGGCTTTGCTTTATTTACGCCAAATAGGCTATTTGTTATGGGCATATGTGGGGCTTAGTATCAGGTACTAGGCAGTGGTTGTTCAATTTATGAGTAAATTTATTAGTCATGTTAGTAGCCTATATTGATTACGATCGGGCATTGATAGATACATCTCCCTCCATCTAAACTGGTATTATAAAGAGGAAATATTTGTATTTTTGTATGTAACGAATAAACTCAAAAAGTACTGGACCGATTTTAATAATTCTTTTTCTATTAGAAAACTACATCATCACTGAATAACACAGGCTATATTTAGTTTAAAAATGCTTATTTAAATGTGTTTGTGTTTCATCATCATCATCAGTCTGCAAACGTCCACTGCTGGACATAGAGCTGCCCCAATGACAATTGCCATATGTGGGAATATGCCTTAATCACCTAGCTCATCAGGTTTTATTTGTACCAGGTAAATGCGTTTTGCCTGATATTAAAATCAGCACCAGTAAAACGCCTGTAATCTACGTGCGCCACTCCGACCCACATTTTTTATTTTCTTTGTCACTCTCACACGTTACCATAACCCTTTTTTTTTGTTTTTTTTTCTAAATGACTACGATGATGGCCAGGCCGGCCTTGTCATCATCACCGGACTGTTGGGGGAGCGGAAGGCTCTATTTCTCACAGCCTTCATTCAAACATCAGTTCATTAGCACAAGCAGAGTGCTGGTTGAAAGCATTCAGCTAACATTCCCAAGCCACTTTAGACCGTGAATTATCGCTCGGGGATCCGTCCTGACCTAATGACTGCTCGCCAAATGAAACACAAAGTGAGCTTTTGTTCATGAATAATGGCATTTCATGTAATAGGGCTTAGGGCAGAGGTACCGGTTTGGAACGGAAAACAATTGCTCTTGATGTATACGTACCTATTATTAAAAGTAGGACTCGTTACTTGAATACAAGTGATACCTTCATAGAGATTGTGCAATCTAAAATGACGGCCGGGATGTAAAGGAGCGGCCTATCATCATTTCGTTCCAAGCCAACCTCACCTGCCCGTGGTGCATCGTGTCGAATAAAAAACGAGGCGCTGGCAACCGACTGGTGACGGTATAACCATCACCATTGAAGGTGTAGCTAAATACCACAGACCGATGACGGGCAGCAGCGTCACCGGTGTGAGAAGCTACGCCCTGCGATCACCAGCCTGTGGCATTTAACTGCGCCTTCATTGTGATGGTTATACCCATACCAGTCGGTTGCCAGAGCCTCGTTTGTTATTCGGCAGGATGCACCACGGGCAGGTGAGGGTGGCTTGGAGCGAAAAGGCGAAAGGTCGCTCCCTTATATCCTAGTCTAGTAGTCTAATAATGTATTGTATAACTCAGTTTATTACCAACAATTTACCAAATGACGTGGGTCACTCAACTTTTCAACAAAAAGGATACAGTAAAAAATAAATTTTCCTACGCCATCTAATATTCTGGTGGGCGAAAATTTCTTTATTCATAAGTTGATGGCGTCAGAGGTGTGACGTCATAATGGCAGGTGCTTAGAGCTGGTGCCATGAATACATTAGCCCCGCCTGCGTTCATTAGCAACAGATTTACATGAGGATACTTTTTACATGAAATTTACATGAGATTATGGCAATCAAGGGTGGTGGCCGGTTAGTTAAAGACTTTGGCCTTTTCTTGAGGGGGCGTTGGTTCTAAAACTGCGAATGATTCTTTTGATCTATAATATGAGTATAAAAATGAATCGCTAAATGTAATGCCAACTGTATAGCTAGTGAATGGATTTCGATAATTCTTTTTTTAGAATTTACCTTGAAGTATGGGGACAGTTCTTACGCAGAAGCAAAAGGGTAGGTGTAGAATAGGTATGAGGTTACAGGAACATGTACAGATTGTACAGCGTGAACGAATTCAGGTCGGGTTTAGCTAGCACACAATAGATTTGGGATAATAATTAGAGCGTGGTAATGGTAATTAATTAATTATTAATGATGCCTAATATGATGTATTTTTAGCCTTAGACAAAAAATAATTGTATTTTTAAACAGGCGCTTATTATGCAGATTTTGTGTAGGTGTCATAGTTGACTATGAAAGGTCATACAAATAGTTGTTGAAAATAATCTTTTTACTTTTTTGTAGACGACATTTTTCCAGTGTTTCAAGACGCCCCACTAGACTATAACTCGGCAAACGGTTCTCAATCAATCCAATTGAATACTCGACAAATTGGCGAGTCGCCTTCGAAGACCGGCCCATAAACAACCGTCCAACGCCTAAATGCCGTCAATTAACATCGTTTTATCAGACAATTTGCAGCTTCCAATGTTCACCACAAATATATATTACCATGGAATATTTTACCATAACATTTGGCAATACAAAATAACTCAATACTTTTTCAGACAGGCCTCTCCAGTTGTTCGCCACTTTGGGCAAACATCTGGAGGATAAACCCATAATCGCCACGCTGGGCAGGCGGGTTGGCGATCGCAGGGCGTAGCTTCTTGCTCCAGTGACGTCCACCCGACATAGGTCGGGCGGCAGCGTCACCGGAACCCGTTAGCTAAGTACCACAGACCGATGTCTGTGGTACTTAGCTATGCCTTCAACCCTGGTGGTTATACCGCCACCAGTCGATTGCCAGCGCCTCGTTTGTTATTCGGCAGTATGCACCACGGGCAGGTGAGGTTGGCTTGGAGCGAAAAGATGATAGGCCGCACTCTTACATCCCTATATATATTATATATCCCGATATAATATCTGTGCCTAGTTTTAACTATCTACCCACCATATTCGTTTGTTTTTTTCTATAGCAGCATGACATAATGGCTTCCCTATGCCTGATGGAAAGCGAAAAAGAAGCCCAAGTCGCTGTGACAACGGGCAAGTAACTGGTCAGTTGCCCGTCAGTTGCCACCGCCATGCCGGCGCAACCCTAACCCCCCAACGAGCTCCGGAAACCCTGATCGCCGGCAGAAACACGACCCGGAGGTCATTTTCTGAGCCAAGGGTCGTGGGTTCGATCCCCACACAGTACAAACATTTGTGTGCATGAACATGTCTGTTTGTATTGGTCTGGGTGTTTTCTATGTATAATATGTATTTATTTACAAAAAAAAATGTATCTAAGTAAGTTAATCAGTTGTCTAGTACCCATAGTACAAGCTTCGGCTTAGTTTGGGGCTAGATGGCGCTGTGTGGCCCAGCGTGGCATGTCTTGGGTTATTTATTTATTTATTTATTTATTTATTTATTTGTGCTGCGGTATTCTATGGGGTGGAGGTCCTTCCCTGGACGGGCGGCTCAATTTGAGCGAAGATTCGCTATGCCCTACCTCTATTGTGCTTTAGACGTAAGCAAACCATCCATTATGACAGCAATTATTACGAAATTTTAATGCAATTGAACGCTTATTGGCCGCTAATGTATTAAATTACCGTGATCGGTCGGCTAATGAATATACGATAATAAAATTGTTATATGCAAATTGAACATTTCCCTCTCGAGGGCCGCCCATAACCGATGATTTATTGGGTGTCGAAGTAATTAGGGGATGTCTTCAATCAAGGTATTTTTTGCCGGTTTATTTCCAAAGCTCGTGGGTTTTCGACGAAATGTTTATTAACGATGGATGTTCCCTTATTTTTTAGCGTAGGTACATAGCGAAACCATTTGTATTCACATAAATGATACTAGCTTTTGCCCGCGGCTTCGCTCGCGTTAAATTAGGTACACCCCCCATTTGAGGGAAGCTGGGGGTTAGAAAGGGGGAAAAGTAGCCTATGTTACTCTCCATCCCTTCATATATCTCCACTTAAAAATCACGTCAATTCGTAGCTCCGTTTTGCCGTGAAAGAAAGACAAACATACAGACAGACAGACACTTTCCCATTTATAATTTAGACTAGCTGCTGCCCGCGGCTTTGCCCGCGTGATCATCGATTTGTCTTGAAGAGCTTCCTCTGTCATTTTATCATGTACGCGTCTTTGTCTCTTATTTATTACACGTGCTTACGAATGGATGCTCAAAAGATGATAAAGATATAGATGTTCGATTCGAGTCTGAGAATAAGAACTTATGTTGACATAGGTCAAACACAATTAGGTAGGTACATCATGTTGGACTCTGGTTGTCAATCGGAAGCCGCGGCCCAATGTTCAGGAATCCAGGACCAAGACCAGGTCTTAAGCTATGGTTCACTTAACTGTATGTTTGGTGATGACTTATCTAGAGCGACGTCTCCCTGAACATCAATATTCGAGCTATCTAAAAAGTTCGTTTTCAACTTGATACAACCGGGCTTGGTCCGGCCACTGCTGAACGTAGGCCTCCTTAATTCACGCCACATTTCTCGCTATGTAGCTTAAATACTTGTATTATGAAATCAAACAGCGAAATATGTAGGAACAGACTATTACTTAGATAGTAGTAGAAGTAAAACAAATACATATACCTAATCAATACATGAATGTTTGTCTTGAGTTGAATCCGGCCGTAGCTTAGACAAACTGTGACCTTTGTCTTAGCACCAACGAACTAACAAACAATCTGTAGGAACACACAAATACGAACCAATTCGATCCTGATTAATTCCACCGAACTAAAACAATCTGACCGCGCCACAATCTGATGAATCCTTAAACTAGATTTATGAATTTCGATGTAGCACTTCTACAAATGGTATTCCATTCAGCAATGGCTGCAAATTCTGTCGGATGCAGACTCGAGCACGCCAATATTGCAACACTTTTAGAGCTGATTTGAGGGAAAATGAGAGGAAAATATACGTAACAAGTACCGGGACAGGTTGATATATACGCGGAGAGGAAATTGTGGTCGACTGGTGCTATATTTTGCGATAGTGATTTCAATTTGTGACAATCAAAGCAGTGGGCGGTGTTTTGTGTAAGTGGTGTTGTTGAACTAAATAAATTTAGCTCAGTAGTTTGTTTATTCAATCGAGGACCGCGGTTTCAATTTTTTTTAATTAACGCTATACATTACACGCTGGGCCACACATCGCCATCTACCCCAAACTAGGCCGAATCTTGTGTTATAGGCGAAAGACAACTGATAAACTTACTTTATTTTTAAAATAAATACATATACATAGACCAATATAAACAAACAAACATACCATTTGGAAACTTTTCCATCTAGAACTGTTCGTTTCCAACGTTCGTACTTTCCGCGTACCTGTTAACTCTGGAATGAGCTCCCAGCCGCGGTGTTTCCTGATCGCTACGACTAGTCCTTCTTGCGAAACTTGGGCGGGTAGTACGAGTATATTTTTTTTTATAGTAGCTCGACATAATGGCTTCTCTACGCATGATGGAAAGCTAAAGAGAAGCCCAAGTCGCTGTGACAACTGGCAAGTAGCTGGTTAGTTACCTGTCAGTTGCCACTGCCATGCCGGCCCAACCCTTACCCCTACCAGCTCCGGAGACCCTACTCACCAGCAGAAAGACGACCCGGAGGTCATTTGGCTGCGGTATTCTATAGGGTGGAGGTCCTTCCCCGGACGGGCAGCTCAATACGAGCGAAGATTCGCTATGCCCTACCTCTCTTAACATATATAGCAATAACAAGGTAATCTCTAGCTGCGTTTGTTCCCGGATCTCGTAGGGAGTTCCCGCAGGAGTCGGGTGACGAGCTTTTAGACATCTGATATCGCGTTACCGAGAATTGCGTTTTGTTACCTGTTGAGACACCCGCGGTTTCACAGCTTGTTGTGTCAACTTACGCTTGTTTGTGTCAACTTACTTTGTACAAGTTCATAGTAAAAAGTATATTAAATATCTGACCACATCACATACATTGAATCTTAAAGTACTTTAGTAGCTTAAGCTTATGTCCCAACGTAAGCTTAAGCTTCTAAAGTACTTTCACTTACATTACGTCCCAACGTAGAAAAGTTTTTTTAAAACGATCCCCGCACAGGACAAGCATTTGTGTTTTTTTTAATTGTAGCTTCGCTACGCCTGTTGGGAAGCGAAAGAGAAGCTCAAGTCGCTGTGACAACGGACAAGTAACTGGTCAGTTACCTGTCATTTGCCACTGTCATGCCGACCCAACCCGCACCCCTCACGAGCTTTGGAAACCCTACTCAGCGCAGACACACGACCCGAAGGTCATTCGGCTGCGGTATGTCTTGGGTTATTTATTTATTATTTTCTGTACACACCTAAACATTGTCTTAATTTCCCAACAAATACTCACTAAAACATAAGTGCCTATGTACAAAAGACCGGAATAAAGGTATCTCTATAAACATTTTCGTGGCGTAAATAATCCATCCTCAATTCATTTTAATTACAAGTAAACTTTACTGTAGCAAAAATACCTTTAATTTTCAGCACAAAAAGTAGCCGGGTCATTTATCATCGCCATCTGTTTTCCGAGAAAAGAGTTTGTTCCTCCTTCGGGCCAGCCGGCAGCATAAACAATACAATTAACTTTAAGAAACACCCTAACGATGGTACTTTTACTATTAAAATTGTATAAGCCTTTAAAGAAAACGTTACAAATTATTGTAAAAGTAACAAACACAACAACAGATTATTAACTTGACTGGCTTGTTTGGTAGTTACATCTGCCTTCTTAACCAAGGGGCGTGGGTTCGATCCCCACACAGAACGAACATTTATGTGCATGAACATGTCTGTTTGTATTTGGTCTGTTCTACTATGTATAATAATATGTATTAATTTACAAAAAAAAAGTATCCAAGTAAGTTTATCAGTTGTCTAGTACCCATAGTACAAGCTTGGGCTTTCGGACTAGATGGCGATGTGTGGCCCATTGTGCATGCGTAGTTCCTACCTGTTCCAAATATTGTCGACGCAAATTCATGTCAACCATTTCACGGAAATATGCGAATGTTCACGGAAGTACGTAAGATACTCTTGATAAAACAAATTAGTCAACAACCGATAGTCAGACTGCGATTTATCTGTTCCGAAACTTGAGTCGTGTTCAAAGAGATATGTTTCCAGAGCATTGTTTTCGAGCCATTCGTCGAGTACCGGTCTGCGCTTCCGTACACCATGCGTCATACGAGACTTGGCTATCGGTTATGCGAGGATTTACAATTGTTGTAACCTATGTAGTGTGTGTACGTACGAGTGCACACACGCATCTCTCCTCATATATAAAGACTAGCTGTGCTCGCAACTTCGTCCGCGTGGAATAGTTATTTTTTCCCCGTTTTGTTTTACATTTAGTTGTCAGTTACCTGTCAGTTGCCACTGCCATGCCGGCCCAACTCTAACCCCCACGAGCTCCGGAAATCCTACTCACCAGCAGAAACACGACCCGGAGGTCATTTGACTGCGGTATTCTATCGGGTGGAGGTCCTTCCCCGGACGGGCGGCTCAAGTCTATATAGCTTTTTATACGACAGACGACTAGACCCTGTGTAGTGGCTTGTCTTGGGCTATTCAATGGTTTACTACTTAATATTACCATTCATTATTACTATCTGTAGGTATGTGGTCTTTGGAATCAGCTTCCTGCTGCAATTTTTCCGAGTGGATATGATTTAGGGACCTTCAAAAAGCGAGCCTATAGATTTCTCAAAGGCCGGCAACGCACCTGTGACTCCCCTGGTGTTGCGGTGTCTATGGGCTGAAGTGATCACTTACCATCAGGTGACCTTCAGGCCCGTTTGCCCCCTCTTCCATAAAAAAAAAAACATGTATTCCTGCCGGTAACAACCCTCTCCCGCCCGGACAGACGCACCGCCCAGACGGCGCCGGCTCGGTCCAAACTTAGCTCGATACATCACAGCACAGTGCGTCTGTGAACGAGCGTTACGAGTGTAACGAGCGTTACGAGGGCAAGGCAATATAAGATTAAGTTTGGAAGTGTAGCCTTTAGGCCGGGTTTCCAGGTAGTATGAAAAATGCCGGGCTCAGCGAAAAAACCGGACTCGGAATAATGAATAACTTCATACCGCCACTAGGCCTTCCGGCAATTTGACTGGCTCGGTAGCTCATATGGCACTACCAAATGAGCCACCTGCCTTCTGAACCAAGGGTCGTGGTACCAAAAATAAATGCTTAAATACAAATATAAACACCCAGACACGGAACAAACACAAGTGTTCATCACACGAATGTGTTCAGAAGGCAGGGGTCACTACCAATCGAGCCTCCGAGCCAGTCAACTATGTTGTTGTCATATTTGATTTCATATTCAACAATCCGAAAATTGTCACAAAGCAAACATTTCAGTTCGCAGCCTCCGAAAACGTTTGAAAGTCGTAAACAAACTGAGCTATCAACTTTAATATTTACTAAAACTATAAATACAGTGAATTTATAGAACTGAATAAAGTTAGTGTGCCATTCAGATATTAATACACAAGCGGACACCGAACAAAGCAATGAAATACTGGATTCATGTGTGTTGCTGGGAAGCTATTTTCCGCGCGGCATCGGTTTAAATTTAAATAACTTTATTATCAAACTGAGCTTACAAAGATAGGTATTCGGGTACAAAATGGAATTTCATTTATGATCTATTTCAATCGTGAAATAGAACATTTAGTCAGAACTAATTAACCAGACATCATTCTGCAGACGTCCACTGCTGGACACAGGCCTCCTCCAGTCATTGTCATCATCAGCCCATCGCAGTCCACTGCTGGACATAGGCCTCTTCAGTTGTTCACCACTTAGGACAAACGTCTGGAGGATATACCCATAATCGCCACGCTGGGCAGGCGGGTTGGCGACCGCAGGGCGTAACTTCTCGCTTCGGAGACTCTGCTGCCCGTCATCGGTCTGTGGTATTAAGCTACGCCTTCAGTTGTGATGGTTGTACCGACACTAGTCGGTTGCCAGAGCTTCGTTTGCTATTCGGCAGGATGCACCACGGGCAGGTGAGGGTGGCTTGGAGCCTAAACCCTATAGAATACCGCAGCCAAATGACCTCCGGGTCGTGTTTCTGCTGGTGAGTAGGGTTTCCGGAGCTCGTGGGGGGTTAGGGTTGGGCCGGCATGGCAGTGGCAACTGACAGGTAACTAACCAGTTACTTACCAGTTGCCACAGCGACTTGGGCTTCTCTTTGGCTTTCCATCAGGCGTAGGGAAGCCATTATATCGAGATACTATAAAAAAAAATTTAGCTACGCCTTCAATCGTGATGGTTATACCGCCACCAGTCGGTTGTCAGCGCCTCATTATTTATTCGGCAGGATGCACCACGGGCAGGTGAGACTTGAAAACTTGATAGGTCGCTTACATGTCGGAGATCTGTGATACATTGTACGTGCGACTTAGCTGCGTCGACGTTGAAAAGACACTCGAAAGCGCCAGTGTGGGAGGTCACTTATAAATGCGGTCATATGACCTATAACCTGTAAGCACTCTTTACCCCTGTCTGGTCAGGTCAAGAGGCAGGTGCCAAGCGTCCTCATCCCGAGTATCTCTCTCGTATCGCCGCTCAGACAATGCGTCCTTTGTGGCGATCGATCGACGCATCGCTGCGGGCGCGGGATGCATTTTAGTGTTAGCACGTAACTCGGTCGGGGTCGGTCTAGCTGTACTGATTTGTCGATGCTGTACTGTTGGACAAGTCACACTAAACTTAGATTAAAGCCTTATCGGCACTAGTTTGGGGTATGCGAGCCAATTGGTAGCGACTATATTTCGACGATCAGTTTGGTTCAGCGGCGTTCATGTTAAGTAGTTTTTGTTTCTATGACGAACATACAGACAGACGAAAATTTTACTGATTGCATTTTTGGCATCAGTATCGATCACTAATCACTCCTAGATAGTTATTTTGAAAATATATTTCATGTACAGAATTGACCTCTCTACAGATTTATTATAAGTATAGATGTAGAAGAAGATTTCAAACTCAAACTCAATAAATTTTATTCATATAGACTTAGACAGCCATCAAATTTAATTAAGAATGACCGTATGGAATTCTGAATATAGCTTTTCGAGAAGAACCGGCAAGATACTGATCAAACTTGGCTTACAAAAACATGAACTTCCATTTCAGCTATTGAAACGCAAGTCGGGAACAAATCGAGTGCCTGCCTCAGCATGCAAGTTCGGGAACGTTCTGGAATACCGTCATCGGCTGTTATGTAATGTGTTAAGTCATACTTACTTACTTATTAATCCAACGGAACCCAACGAGCTTATGCCACACACGCGATTTCCGTTCAATCCTAACATATTTCTTCGCATGTTCTATTTAAAAAGTTATGTAATAAGGGATGTACGTACACAAGTACATATTACGAACGTAATACTGCGATGATTTATTTGTCCTTATTACTGCTCCGCGAATAAAAACTTTTGCCGAGAACATTTTCCTTACACTTTGTACTTAGGGCTGGCGTTGTAACTTGTAACACTTATTCATTTTACTTGTCGTGTGAACACTTCGAATGAGAGAATTGGGAATTATTTATTCAAAGGACTTTTCCGAGGATCTGGTCTCTGTGGTGTTGAACGGGATGTAAGGGAGCGGCCCATCATCTTTTCGCTCCGAGCCAACCTCACCTGCCCGTGGTGCATCCTGCCGAATAACAAACGAGGCGCTGGCAACCGATTGGTAGCAGTATAACCATCACGATTGAAGGCCTAACTAAATACCACAGACCGATGACGGGCAGCAGCGTCACCGGAGCGAGAAGCTACGCCCTGCGATCGCCAACCCGCCAGCCCAGCGTGGCGATTATGAGTAATATCCTTCAGATGTTTGCCCTAAGTGGCGAACAACTGGAGAGGCCTCTAGCAGTGGACTGTAATAGGCTGAAGATGAAGATGTCGGTAATTGATCAAGAAACCACGTGAGCACCACAAAAAATATAAACAAAACGATTAATTAACATTCCCGAAGGATTTATAGCGCGGCTCCTGTTGTAGCGGCGGGTTTGTCTTTGTTTTGTGGGAGCACTTCGCTTTTTGGAAATCTGGAATACCTTATGTATATCCTCATTATCAGCCTGCAGATGTCCACTGCTGGGCTCTGTCCACATCCGCAGGCAGGTTTGTGACCGTAATAGGTTTTTTATTTCTTCAAATAGATTCCCTAGTAATACTTTTGCACGTCACACTTTATTCCTACCAGCACTTCGACGTGTAGCCTACTGAGAAGTGACGCAATAAACTCAACAGTCTTTAGCTTTTTTTCATCACCATCATCATCAGCCTATTGCAGTCCACTACTGGACATAGGCCTCTCCAGTTGTTAGCCACTTAGGGCCAACATCTGGAGGATATACCCATAATCGCCACGCTGGGCAGGCGGGTTGGCGAATATGGGTATCCAAAAAATTTTGGATTTTTTTCTGATTTTATTTTAAAATCATAATGCGGTTAACAGAATACATCTACGTACCAAATTTCAATAATGTAGCTCTTATAGTTTTGGAACAAACTGCCTGTGACATACGGACGGACAGACAGACATGACGTAGCCAACTTATAGACTCTTATATCTATAAGAGTCTATAAGTTGGCTACGGAACGCTAAAAATGGATGCCGACACAGGAATTCAGTCAAAAGGCCAATATACGATATGAGTAATAAGGATTACTATTGGTAAAGCAATATATTTTCTGAATCAACTTAAAAGAATATTTGTATTTTCATTTACGTGTATTTGCAGAAGAAAATCGAGGTGTAATTTATATGTGTTACCTATTTGAGCAGACTTGTTGCTGCGTTGAATAAGCTGATTGGAGCTTGTGTAAATAACACGCTTCATGGAATTATTTTAGTACCGTTAATAATAAAGTGAACATCGTTTGAAGGATCATTTTCTAATTTGTTTCAAGGATTTTCGCTGTAATATTTTTGATGAAGTTAGCTTCTTATAAAAATAGGGCATCTCTTTGCTTTCTACCTTATTTTTATAGTAGCGCGACATACTGGCTCCCCTACGGCTGATGGAAAGCGAAAGAGAAGCCTAAGTCGCCGTGACAGCGGGCAAGTAACTGGTTCGTTACCTGTCAGTTGCCACACGTCATCGGCCTGTGGTATTTAGGTACGTCTTCAATCGAGATGGTTATGCCGCCACCAGTCGGTTGCCAGCGCCTCGTTTGTTATTCGGCAGGATGCACCACGGGCAGGTGAGGTTGGCTTGGAGCGAAAAGATGATTTACCGCTCCCTTACATCCCACACAGCTAGTCCCAAATAAAAATTACTTTCTGCAAAACATCAAAACAAAAATGGCTAAGTATATGATATCCGTATTGCTTGTGTACCGGAATAGACAATTTGGCAAATGAACTCTGCCGCCGAGGCTTCGATGCCCAATCAGATCGCGGCGTGATTCGTGAGGGACGGCGGGAGGGAAACAACTTTCCAGCGCGCCTCATTGCCTTGTTCCCTCTTGTTAGAGTGATGGGAGCTCTGCTAAAGAATCGGTAACGCAGTGTTACCGATTTAACATAATTTATATCTATAGACACAATTTATATGAATTTGACTGGCTCGGTGGCCCAATTGGTAGTGACCCCTGCTTTCTGAATCAAGGGTCGTGGGTTCGATTACCCGGGACAAACATTCGTGTGATGAACACTTGTGTTTGTTCCGTGTCTTGGTGTTTATATTTGAATTTAAGTATATATTTGTAGTACCTTCGATGTTCTGATACACATAACACAATGCTTAAGCTACTTTCTTAGAGATCGGAGCAATGTATGTGATGTTGTCTGATATATATGTCACCGGAAAATAGCAAGAATCGTAAGTTGATCAATTTCCTAGGTAGTTGATTAACTTCCGGAAAATAATAAACGGCAGTTGAAATGTATTATTTAACGTATGTATTTTAGTAAATTGATCATTTTACGGGGTCTTGCCGTAAAATCATCCGACGAAGGTGAGGTGAACGTTGATTTGTTCAATGGCTCACGTGGCGTTATCCCGGCAACCAATCAGGGACCAGTGTATTAAGTTACGGGTAATAGTGCACCGTTAAATAATACATTGAGCAACGATTGGCCCATTTGAGGACGATTTTACTTGTGTCAAAATCGTAAATTATTAAATGACTGTCAGGCTACCGTAAATTGATCAACTAACTGAAATCCATTGCGTTAAATAATACATTTCAACTACCGTTTGTTATTTTCCGAAAGTTAATCAACCTAGGAAATTGATCAACTTATGATTCTTGCTATTTTCCAGTGACATATACATAATATGTATATTATTACCGACCCACATTCGCTTTCTTTTATTGAGTTACATCATTGACGTTTTGATAGAGACCCCTAATCTTCTAAAGCCTAAAATCTAGCAATATAATATATAGATTTTGGCCCTAAATAGCGAACAGCTGGAGAGGCTTCTGGTGTACATACACCAGTGGACTGCAATAGGCTGATAATGACGATGATGTGCGAATAAGATTACACACTTATTGTGGGTTCAGAGGAAATAATACGATATTATCGGGTTCAGTGTTTACTGTTAATACCGGTTTTACACGTTAGAATCGGTAAATAAATCGGAACACGCATTTCATTGCGAGATCTCACCCCTACCAGGGATAACTGGTTAAGTAAAAAGTTTCTCACGACGGAAGGGGGGTGTGGAGGGGTGAGTTGTTAAAAATAATAATAATCGTGTCGTCGTCTGTTCGTCCCCGTCGCGAACACTTCGGAGATTGTTATGGGCTCGAGTTTTGAGATAAAAAAGACGGAATTTATAGGTGAAAAAGGGATAAAATATTATTTCTCTGTTTTCGGTAAAAAAAATACCGGTGAATTGCGTGTAGGCCTAAAGTTGTGACAGTGCAATAAATTACGGTTATTATTATAAAATAAAAAGAAATATTTCTGCAAATAGATTCAAAGGCATAGGCTTCTCCAGTTGTTCGCCACTTAGGGCAAACTTCTGGAGGACATATCCATAATCGCTACGCTGGGCAGGCGGGTTGGCGATCGCAGGGCGTAGCTTCTTGCTCCGGTGGCACTGCTGCCCGTCATCGGCCTTTGGTATTTAGCTACGCCTTCTATCGTGATGGTTTTACCGCCACCAGTCGGTTTTCCAGCTTCGTTTACCTGGGTACAAATAAAACCTACTGCGGTCACCAACCCACCTGCCAACCGTGGTGACTCGAGGCAAATACCCTAATTAGGGAAGGTCAATGTCCAGCAATGGACGTTTGCAACATGGAAGTTTTCAATTTGTCTTTATACTAATTCCCCCTTTCTTCGGAAGGCACGTTAAGCTGTTGGTCCCGGGTGCTATCTTTACCAACTCAGATAGCAGTCGTCACCCCACATCAGAGATGATGATAACTCTGACGCCTAACTGGGAATGGGTATAGCTTACCCTAAGTGTTGCGGAGGTCTGATGGCAGTCGCTCTGTGTAAAAGCTTAGCCCTCGCCAACTCTCTCAGTTTGGGAAGCCGACCCTGAGATAATCGGGAAAAAGGCTAGGATGATGATGACTAATTCCCCCTTTCCATCCATCACCTTAGGGAGCGAAGTTCTAAAAGCCATTAATGTGGGCGTTTACGATCTCAAATACATCCACAATTTTAAACTAACACTTATAATTTGTGACATGTCGAGTCAGTTGAGTGAGTGTTTGACCTTTCGATTAATATATTTAGTGTAATAAAGTCCATACTCATGCCTTGACATACAAATTTTCCTTTGGTAACTTTCAAAGCTAATTATGAGTAAACATGACTATTAAAAATGGTTGATGTTTAGTAAAAAGAAAACGATGTAGTTCTCAAAACATTAATAAATTAGTATATACCAATTTCTTTTACGTGCCTGAGTATACAATACAAGCCATTATATATATATATTTTTCTTACAAATACTTAAAATATTATTTACGATAACTGAAGATATTTCCTTTAGCTGAAGTTTGTCTGGAATAGATCGCTATCGCTAGCGATAAGACCGCTTAAAATGAACTTTTTTTTGTAAATGTTCGCATTATCTATCTATCTGAAAATCTATCCCAAAAATCTTTGTCTCCTAGGTATTCTAGACCACTTCAATCACCTAACTTATATCTAGACATTAAATCAAATTGTCTAAAAAGGATATTCCAGCTTTCACAACCCTTTCACCCCTATGGGGTGGGGCGCAGGACTAGCGACCTAATGGGGCCTAATGTGATTGGGGGACGCAAATAGGGCTGAATCAATCCGCTGACGGAGCCAGGACGGGATAATGCTCCCGAAGGAACTGGGGAAGATATATGAGAGGTGGCATTGGGCCTATTACACATACTGCTATCTAAATCTGTTCATGCAGTGATGGATAAGGAATAGAAATCATATATACATTTATTGTATGCTCGACATAATGGCTTCCCTACGCCTGATGGAAAGCGAAAGAGAAGGCCCAGTCGTGGTGACAACCAGCAAGTAACTCAAGAATACCGCAGCCAAATGACCTCCGGGTCGTTTTTCTGCCGGTGAGTAGGGTTTCCGGAGCTCGTGGGGGGTTAGGGTTGTCCTGGCGTAGCAGTGGCAACTGACAGGTAACTGACCAGTTAATTGCCAGTTGTTACAGCGACTTGGGCTTCTCTTTCGCTTTCCATCAGGCGTAGGGAAGCCATTAAGTCAAGCTACTATAAAAAAAACTTCTATTAAATGAGCTTTTCCGTTCATTCAAGGGTTCACCCCATTCGTTCGTGCCCCCGACCCGCTCGATAGCCAATCAGCTGCCGGGCTGAACTTGCAAATTGCGCACAAAACTGCCCCGAGTAGCCCAAGTTTGGCCGCATTCCGATGGGATATTAAGGATAGTTGGCTCGCTTGTTTCTGGTACAGGGACCCTTTCTTAAAAGGTCATTATAGTTTAGAACGGATTAGAATAGCGTCTTGGTTCTATTAATAAATATCAGACGGTATAGGTAATATGGGAATATAGACTGCCTGATATTTATTAATATAGTAAGGGAGCGACCTATCATCTTTGCGCTCCAAGCCACCCTCGTCTGCCGGTGGTGCAACCTGATATAACAAATAAGTCTCTGGCAATGTAGCAGCTAAATACCACAGGCCGATGACGGGCAGCAGCATCACCGGTGCAAGAAGCTACGCCTTGCGATCGCCAACCCGCCTGCCCAGCGTGGCGATTATGGGTATATCCTCCAGAAGTTTGCCCTAGGTGGCGACCAACTGGAGAGGCCTATGTCCAGCAGTGGACTGCAATAGGCTGATGATGATGATGACCAGGGGAAGAAAGGCGGTGATATATATTAGTTATCCGTCACCGCACGAAATAAATGTGCCATGGGGGTCGTCACATTTATTCAAATAGTAGTAACCTACAGTTTAATTACTACCCCACACGATCGAGCAAGAAGCCAACTTAATATTAAGATTGAAATAGCCCCACCGCAGTCACTGGCAGATTAGGGATGCGTATCGTATGCCCATCGACCCTCGTCTCCGATCGGGTTCCGTATAATATTGTAATCAGCGCGTTAATATTGATGGCTGCAAGTTCGCCCTATGAATACATTACAAGCTGTCCTGGGAATAATGTTTGCTCATGTTTGGTCCAACACGTGCATTGGGAGAGGCCTATGTCCAGCAGTGGACTGATGTGGGCGGATGATGATGATGATGATGTTTGGTCATGGGTTCTTTGGCGTTTGACCAATTGACTGGCTCGGTGGCTCATTTGGTAGTGACCTCTGCCCTCTGAGCCAAGGGTCGTGGGTTCGATTCCCGCACAGTACAAACATTTATGTATATCAACATGTCTGTTTGTATTGGTCTGGGTGTTTTATATGTATTTATATCCAACATGTTTCCACACACATTTATATAACAAAAAAAAATATTATCTCAGTAAGTTTATCAGTTGTCTAGTCAATTTTAGCCAGTAATTGCTGACGTTTGCGCAAGACGACTGGCAAGTGCTGTGCGTCATTGGGAGAGGCCTATGTCCAGCAGTGGACTGATGTGGGCTGATGATGAATGGCTGGCATTCCACAGGGCTTATATTTATGCCCCACTCTGTTGTTTCAGTATGCCAATGATTTGTTATAGCATTCATTGGCGTGCGTACGATTTATTACTACAAGTACGATGGCATGGTGCCTAGACGATCTTTTAGTAGGATTACTGAGAGCTAGTAAGTTGGCGTGCACACACAAACACACACGTGTGTGTGTGTCTTTCTCTCTATTAGTGAGTGTATGTGTGTGTGAGTAGTACCTACTATCTATGTAGTGTGTGTGTGTGTGTGTGTGTGTGTAAAACGGTTTTTCAAACGCTCTCAAGATAGGTACTCTAGACAGAAAGTCTTCAACATCGTCGTAGCTAAGGGTAAGAAGTCATTCAGTCGGAGCCTTCTTCCAATCGAAAAGAAAAATCAAGAAACTTTGTCTTATTTCAACCAGTCAATACTGAATTAGGATCTTTTAATATGATTAAACTTGCTAAGAAAACTGAAGCGTATGTGCTATAAGAAAAAGAATATCGAATATATTGATGCATTTAAAGTCAGCTGCACTAGACTGCGTTGTTCGGTCACATTGAAATAATTTAAAACGAAACTTCGTTTGATTTTTGCCTTTATTGTCGCAGAATCTCACAGTGAAATATCTGAAAATCAGTGTTTTCGACGTATATCAGATACCATATTTGTTTGTGCATCAAACATTGGTCTGAAAATATTGTTTTTCCAGTTAAAAGTTATATGTAAAACGATATTGTGTTGTCTCGTAAAAGAACAGTTTTTAATGAAGCATCGTGATATAACGCGATATAATTTGACCGATTCATCTCCTTAATAATCATCCTGCAAGCGACCAGCCCCGGCTTTTCACGACAATACTATATGCATATTATACATGTAAATCTTCCTCTTGAATCTCTTTATCTATTAAAAAACGCATCAAAATCTGTTTCGTAGTTTTAAAGTTAAAGATAAGAGA
Organism: Conogethes punctiferalis; assembly: GCA_031163375.1. Taxonomy (NCBI): domain Eukaryota; kingdom Metazoa; phylum Arthropoda; class Insecta; order Lepidoptera; family Crambidae; genus Conogethes; species Conogethes punctiferalis. The sequence continues at coordinate 14,463 of CM062107.1, read as the reverse complement.
CAGAAAACAAAAGCGACTTTGTTATAAAGTAAATCACTACATAGTATAACCAGTACTTGCTAGTGGTCACATCGACTTGGGCTTCTCTTTCGCTTTCCATCAGGCGTAGGCAAGCCATTATGTCAAGCTACTATAAAAAAAACATCTAATACCAAAAAGCAATAAAAACAAATCCAATACAAAAAAGCAAATAACAATCCTAACAAGCAGAGATCAAATAGTTTAGTCGTAAAAGAGTGAAATCTAGATTTCCAGAGTCGCTAGTTCCAAATCGAGTCTGTCTAGAAACTTGGCTGGCTCGCGACGCAGACTTCTTTCCACGATTCAGTTCAGAGCTGAATTTAAAATTCAAATAAGCGATTCACTGGAATTTGTTTTTCTGTGTTTGATTGCGTCAGCTGACGGAAAAATGGATGTATTCTGAAATAGCAGAGCGAGAAATCACGAGCACTGCAAAATGTTCAGTGGAATCTGCGCAGTGCACGGTATTCTGTTGCTGATAATTCTGACGGTAAATTATTCTGGTTCGCTCGTATTCGGAATAATCTTTTCGCTCCATGTCACCCTCACCTGCCCGTGGTGCATCCTGATAAATAACAGACGAGGCACTGGCAACCGACTGGTGGTGATATTTTTTTTTTTTATACCACTGGGTGGCAAACAAGCCTACGGCCCGCCTGATGTTAAGCGGTTACCGCAGCCTATTGACACCTGCGACACCAGGGGTATCACACGCGCGTTGCCGACCCTTTAAAAACCTCTTCACAACCTTTTTGATATAACCATCGAAGGCGTATCACAATTGAAGGCGTAGCTAAACACCACGAGCCGATGACGAGTAGCTACTTACTGCGATCGCCAACCCTTCCCCCAATCTTGGTTACTTGCCCGTTGTCGCAGCGACTTGGGCTTCTCTCTCGCTTTCCATCAGGCGTAGAGTGGCCATTATGCCGTGCTACTGTAAAAAAAAACCACCGAGCGTGGCGATTATGGGTAAAGACCCCAGATGATAACCCAAAGTGGCGGACAACTGTACAGGCGTATGTCCAGCAGTGGACTGCAATAGGCTGATGATGATGATGTGTATAAATGTGTCTGTACTTCCCTTTAAACGACTCAATACATTAACCCAGTCTTCGTGTTCATAATCCCCATTTGTTATTTCAAATGAACCAATAAATTTCAAATGAATATGTCCGAAATTACTCTAGGATATTTAAGAAAGTATGTGCGTACGCTAAATCTAGGTATTTGAAAGGAAAAATTATGTCTGCTCCTAACAAAAGCAAAGCTACCTGGAAAATTATAAATAAAGAGACTTGTAAAAATAAAATTAAAGAACACAAGTTATCTCTTAAAGTAAATGACAAAATTTTTGATTCCAATGCAGACGTGGCTAATGCGTTCCAATCTTTCTTCTCAAAAATTCTATCTGCGACGAGTAGCTTAAACTCCAGTCCCCATCTTGCTGAAACCCTTATAAAAACGCATGTAGATGAGTGTAAAGTTCCTTTTTATTTTTCTTATGTTAGTATAGAGGATATTTTAAAAAACTTCAAAAGCTTAAATATGAAAAGGACAGAAGATCTGTGGGGAATCTCTACAGAGGTTTTAAAAAATATAATTCATTTTGTTGCACCTCATTTAGCGATAATTTTCAATAGATGCATTGATGGAGGTCAGTTTCCTAACCTGATGAAACTGAGTAAGGTCATTCCTTTATATAAATCAGGTGATAAAAGCGACCCCTCCAACTATAGACCCATATCAATACTACCTGCACTAAGTAAAATTTTTGAAAAAATTATCTTTACTCAATTATTATCGCATTTTAATGACAACGAATTATTACATAAAAACCAATGTGGATTTACCAAAGGCAAATCCACTACTGACGCAGGAGTAGAACTCATCAAACACGTTTTTGATGCTTGGGAAAATAAGCAAGATGCCATAGGAGTTTTTTGCGACTTGTCGAAGGCGTTTGATTGTGTTGATCACCAAACACTGCTGATGAAGTTACGGCACTATGGTGTTGCAGATGAATCGCTTTGTCTACTACAGTCATACTTAAGTGACAGAATTCAAAAGGTTAATGTCAATGGCACAGATTCTTCTGGTGCCCCTTTGTTGATGGGTGTGCCCCAGGGCTCAATATTGGGACCGTTGCTTTTTATCATTTATATAAACGATCTTCCGCACTTCACAAATAATATATGTGAGACAGTATTGTTTGCAGACGATACTTCCCTCATTTTTAAGGTAAATAGAAAGAAAACCAACTTTGATGATGTAAATTGTGCTCTCGCTAAAATAGTACACTGGTTTACAAACAATAACCTGCTGCTTAATGCCAGGAAAACCAAGTGTGTTAAATTTACAATGCCAAATGTCAAACAGGTTAACACTAATATTATCATGAACAATGAAGTTATTGAATTAATTAACTCTACAGTATTTCTTGGCATCAATGTAGACTCGAAGTTGCAATGGGGTCCTCATATTGCTGTCCTGGCTGGAAGGCTTAGTTCAGCTGCATATGCGGTAAGGAAAATCCGGCTTTTGACTGACGTTGAAACGGCAAGGGTTGTTTATTTCAGTTATTTCCATAGCATTATGTCATACGGTATTCTATTATGGGGGTCAGCTGCTGACATACAAACAATCTTTGTACTGCAGAAGCGGGCCATCCGCGCTATATATGGTTTAAAGACACGCGAATCACTTAGAGAACTTTTTAAAGAAATTAACATAATGACGGTAGCATCACAGTATATCTTTGATTGTGTTGTTTATGTACGTAAACATTTAAGTCAATTCAATAAAAATTCAGATAATCATAATTTAAACACTAGAAATAAGCACAAGCTTGCCGTTCCACGTCTGAGGCTGAGTAAGGTGAGTGGGTCGTTTGTAGGATTGGGTATCAAAATGTTCAACAGGTTACCGGAACATTGTTGATTATTGTTGAACTGCCCATTCACAAATTCAAATCATACATGAAGTCCTTACTTATAAAAGGGGGCTATTATAGAGTAGAAGATTTCCTCAACGACAACATCTCTTGGACTGCTGCTTCGTAGTAAACTTTGCATTGTATAGACTCAACTTTTATTTTGCATTGTTTAACTTTAAAATATTAAAAAATGTTGTAATACCTAAACATGTAACAATTGGCGATTTAAAAAGAGTAACTACCGAGTTTCTTGCCGTTTCTTCTCGGTAGAAATCTACTTTCCGAACACGGCGGTAGCTTCTTTTAAATTGCTTTTATTCACATTCTTACTTTACTTTTTGTATTTCTACATTATTTTTTACTTGACGATTCATAAGTGCTTATTTTAAGTCTATGTGAATAAAGGTATTTTGACTTTGACTTTGACTTTGAATAACCGGCCAGTTCTGTTCCAACACAGTTCGATTACGTTCCAATGTTCCAAATGGAGCCAGTTCCGGAGTGCATAGAACTATTTCGGTGAGTTCGGGACACTGATCGGCTCTGGCGGAACACATTTCGCCTCCGAAATGGTTGTCTGTATCGCTGTCATAATTCGACTGGTATAATGTAATCATTGGCTAAGTTTTTTTTTTTACTGGCTCGACATAATGGCTTCCCTACGCCTGATGGAAAGCGAAAGAGAAACCCAAGTCGCTGTGACAACGGGCAAGTAACTGGTCAGTTACCTGTCAGTTGCCAACGCCATGCCGGCCCAACCCTAACTCCCCACGAGCTCCGGAAACCCTACTAACCGGCAGAAACACGACCCAGAGGTCATTTGACTGCGGTATTCTATAGGGTGGAGGTCCTTCCCCGGACGGGCGGCTCAATTCGAGCGAAAATTCGCTATGCCCTACCTCTCTTATTCGCTATGCCCTACCTCTCTTATTCGCTATGCCCTACCTCTCTTATTCGCTATGCCCTACCTCTCTTATTCGCTATGCCCTACCTCTCTTATTCGCTATGCCCTACCTCTCTTATTCGCAAAGTGTAGTTGAACGTACGTTAATCTATCTCTGTTAAATCCTTTACACTCCGAACAGTTTCATTCGATTTTATTTCTGAAATGCGAGTATATTGTTCCATACACATACATAAAGCAATGAGCCCGCTCAATTTGTACAAGTATATAATTTGTCTTGGTCTAAGTCAACTTTGTGGTTCAATAAAGAATGTGTGTGATCTAGGGGTGAGAGCCTTCCGCTCCCCCAACAGTCCGGTGATGATGACAAGGCCGGCCTGGCCATCATCGTAGTCATTTAGAAAAAAAAAAAGAAAATCTAACTTACCTATAACATCTTGTAACATTATTGCAATATTGTTGCAATAAATAATTGGGTATTGAGTGTCTTATAATATTATTGTATAAGTGAACCACCGGGTTGTGTTTCTGTCGGTGAGTAGGGTTTTCGGAGCTCGTGGGGGGTTAGGGTTGGGCCGGCATGGCGGTGCCAACTGACAGGTAACTGACCAGTTGCATGCACAGTGACTTGGGCTTCCCTTTCGCTTTCCATCAGGCGTAGGGAACCAATTATGTCAAAATACTATAAAAAAAAAACCGGAATCCAAATGGATTAGTAAAATGTGTTGATATAATTTATTTTATTTTATTCTCCACCTTCAGTGTACTTAACTAGTCACCTTGTAGATTAATAGCTGTGGCCAAATTCAGTCAAGAGAACGTCCTTAATTTGTCAAGGAAAGTAACAGCTTACGACGGCCAATTACTTAAAAAACTTTAGAAAAAAGTTGAACACTTATAGTCATTTAATTAGCGAAGTGGGACGTAAAGTTAATGAGTGGAGAATTAAAGCATTATAAGAGGTGTAATTAAAACCTAACCTTGGCGCTAAATTATATTATTACTTTCCTTAAAATGTACATTAATTATACTTTTCTCTAAAAAATATAAGACTTCAGATGACTTATTTTTACCCTTTTTTAAACCCTTACTTAGGTTCAGTAGGCAAAATGCGTAGGAAAAGATTAAAGAATGCTATGTTTTGAATCAAAACAAAATCGGCAAACGTAGTGTAGGACGCCCTCAGGCCAGGTGAGTGACGATTTGCGGAGGACGGCTGGCAAGTGCTGGATGCGAGAGGCCCGGGACCGATCGAAGTGGCGAGCATTGGGAGAGGCCTATGTCCAGCAGTGGATGTGGGCTGATGATGATGATGATGATGATGTTTGGAATTAAAAGGACCCCCCGTATAGCGTCATATCGACAAAAGTGTACCCTCAAAATTATATCTCCTGCGTACTTGGCTGTTTCAATTGCTGTCTGGAGACGGCTAAAATACTCGTGTCTGGAGGAAATCCAAAGTTATTGCCTTATTAAAGCCAGGTAAGCCAGGAAATGATCCTATAAGCTTTAGACCATCTCTCTTCTTTGCACACTTACAAGTTGTTTGAGCGCTTGCTTCTGAATCGACTAACGCATCTAGTAGATCCAAAACTGATACCTGATCAGGCGGGATTCAGACCAGGAAACTCCCTGTTGCAGCCAGTCCTAAGACTCACTCAGCACATCGAGGATGGTTTCGAATCTAATAGAATCACTGGAGTGGCATTCGTCGACTGTCTGCGGCGTATGATACAGTAAATATCAAGAGGACTTCTCCAGAAAGTTGAGGATATAACAGAAGACCAGAACTTTGTCAAAGTTCTTAAAGAACTACTCCATAACCGCCGCTTTCAGGTACACCTCCAGTGCGACAGAGTAGATGGCGAAACCAAAAAAACGGTCTACCTCAGGGAAGTGTACTCGCGCCTATACTGTTCAACATCTATACTAATGACTTGCCTCTTGCTCCTAATACCACCAGCTTTATTTATGCTGACGACCTTGCACTGGCCTCTCAGTCCAATTCCTTTGAAAAGGTTGAAAAATCCCTGACTTCGGCGTTGGAAAGGCTAAGTGACTATTATGCGGCGAACGCTCTGAAGCCAAACCCATCCAAGACACAGGACCTGTGCCTTTCATCTGCGCAGCAGGGATGCCAACCGGACACTGAAAATCACCTGGGAGGGAGTCCCGGTTGAACACAGTTCCCAACCGAAGTACTTGGGAGTCACTTTGGACAGAACACTGACATTCAAAGTAACTGCGATAATGTCAAAAAAAAAGTGGCTTCCCGTAACAACCTCCTTCAGCGACTCACAACCACAACTGGGGAGCATCTCCACATGTTCTGAGGACGACCGGCCTGGCACTTTGCTACTCCGCTGGCGAGTATGCATGTCCTGTGTGGAGCCCGCTCTGCGCATGCTAAAAAGGTGGGACACGGTACTAAATGAGACTTGCCGGATTATTACGGGTTGCTTAAAACCGACTCCGGTAGGCTCATTGTACTCACTTGCTGGTATTGCGCCACCAGCAGTGCGTAGGGAAGTGGCCAGCTCAATTGAAAAAGCTAAAGCTGAACGCGACCCCCCGACACCCTATGTATGCCTACCCGGTTGCTCCACAGAGGCTCAAAAGCCGACATAGCTTCCTGAGGAGTACTTGTGCCAATTTCGGTGATCCGTCCCAGAACAGAGTGTCGAAATGGGCTGCTCAATACCCCTCTTCTCTATATACTCCCTTGGAAAAGCTTCCTCCGGGAGAAAGCTTGACGTGGTCAACCTGGAAGGCTTTGAATAGACTTCGGGTCCAGGTGGCCGCTGTAAGGACGCCTTATGCAAATGGGGGTATATAGACGCAAATAAAAATCGGTGCGAGTGCGGCGCGTCCCACAGACCATGACTCATTCTTGAAACTGCCTGCCTGCCCGGACAGTTGTACGCGAGAGGACCTTTTGCTTGCTACTGATAGCGCTGTCCGTGTGGCGAAGTTTTGGTCTCGGAAAGTGTGAATAAATTTTTTGCTATCGATACGACAAGAAGAAGACTTGGTAAGTCTTCCAGGAGATTTGTTCATCACCAGCTTCCAAACGTTAATCATCTATTACAAAAACCCACGGTATTTTTAGCTCGACATAATGGCTTCCCTACGCCTGATGGAAAGCGAAAGAGAAGCCCAAGTCGCTGTGACAACGGACAAGTACCTGAATCATTACCTGTCAGTTGCCACCGCCATGCGGGCCCAACCCTACCCCCCACGAGGTCCTGAAACCTTACTCACCGGCAGGACCAAGACCGGAAGTCATTTGGCTGCGGTATTCTATAGGGTGGAGGTCCTTCCCCGGACGGGCGGCTTCAATTTGAGCGAAGATTTCGCGTTGCCCTACCTCTTTATGAGAGTATGAGATGGGATCGTCCTACTTTAAATCCAGAAACCACATTCCACAAAAGAGTATAAAAAGCTCCATAAAAACGTATTCTATTGTAACATCTAGTAAACACAATCACTGTCGGATTGTTATCGGCCCGTAACCTCGCCCGTTGATGCGATACGTCGGCGCAGCACGCGGCCGACGCAAGTAGGGCAGCCCGGGATGCCGACCCAGAAAGAATAAAGTGTCGGTATTGTACACTACAGAAACAATAGATGATCCCTTGTTCTCTGTATCAATGTTATAAGGCTTGATAGTCGATGTCTCTTAGCTGGTAAGTACCTAATACGGAGGAGACACCTCAAAATTGTACAAACCGTCAGATTATCATCATCATCATCCTAGCCTTTTTTGCCGATTGTCTCAGGGTCGGCTTCCCAAACTGAGAGATTTGGCGAGGGCTAAGCTTATACACAGAGCGACTGCCATCAGACCTCCGCACACTTAGGGTAAGCTATACCCATTCCCAGTTTAGGCGTCAGAAGTTATCATCATCTCTGATATGATGTGACGACTGCTATCTGAGTTGGTAAGATAGCACCCGGGACCAACTGTGGTATTAGCTACGCCTTCAATTATAATGGGTTACCAGTCGGTTGCCAGCGCCTCGTTTGTTATTCGGCAGGATGCATCACGGGCAGGTAACGTTGGCTTGGTGCGAAAATATGATAGGTCGCTCCCTTACATCCCAATATGCACTGTAACTAATGCTTACTGCAACTATTTCTTTCGGCAGATTGCAATCTACACAAGTTTACACCGACCATTCATTCCTAAAACATAGGTTTGTCGCCCGTCCCCGCTCTAATTGCCTCGCTCCAATAACGCCCAACTTCTGATCGCTTCGTTCCACTGATCTCAACTTTGTTGAACAGAAAAAACTTTGTCTGAATAAATATTTTCCGCTCTCGGATTGATGAGAGCACATTATTAATTTATCGATCCGACCCACTTCGTTCCTTCTGAGGTTTTTAATAAAGAACAAGAATTAACTTCAGTCGTTCCAATATTTTCTTGGAGTGAGCATTTTTATTATGACTAGCTTCCCGTCTGCACTTTCATTAACTTGCCTTGAAGCTGTTTTAATAGTATAATAGCTGAATATAGTAGCCATTAGTTCTTAAAGTTCCGTACTATAAAGGTATGGAATGGCCCTGTCTAGACCATTTTTTAATTTGTCATGTCTGTCTGTCCATACTCACCTACGCTTCAAATAGTTAGCTCTAGAAAGATAAAACTTTGCACGAAAATTTGTAGTATAATAATATTTGAAGATATCGGTGAATTGATTTAATATTTAAAAGTTTAAATGTGAGGTACGGCAAATGTACGGTAAGATCTATTTATATAATTATGGTGGGTACGGTACTACGGTTAACCAGTGCTACGGCGCTACGGGTCAGCAGTGCTACGGTGCTACGGTTCAGCAGTGCTACGGTGTCAGTGGCAGCAATGCTACGCTCTTTAGTGTTACGGCGCTATGGCTCAGCAGTGCTATGGCGCTACGGCTCAGCAGTGCCACAGAGCCATGGTTGAGCAGTACTCCGCTATTTCTGATCAGCAGTGCTACGGTGCTACGGTTCTATGGTGCTACACTTCAGCAGTGCTACGGTGTAGAAGTCAACAATAGTACTCTCTTAAACAATTTTTTGTCCCTATTTATACGTAATAACGGGGCTTTTATAAAAATCTATTTATTTACACTTTATAGTACAAAATAGCACAAGGCGAACATACATAATACCAAAGGCGCAATTGATACTTCTATGTATACCAGTATGCCTATATACAGTAGATTTGTTATATGGAGCATTGTGACCACAATGTCACCTAGCCATAAGAATAGTCCAAGGTAAGAAGGTATGTAATAAAATATTAATAAAGGTAAACCTTAAAAGGTGTCAGAAATTTGACAATCCATCATGTATGAAACCCAACTTCTATGAAACCCTCGGGAAACAAGTCCCACTCCTGTCATCCGGGACTTCCTCACAAAACCCTTCCTTCAACCACCAGTTGATATACTACAATGACATAATGATTGCCCTCATAGGTCCGATTCCGTCCTCGGCATACGCCGCGGGTTCAATCCCCGGCGAGGTACGAACTCGCGAAGCGCCCATTACAGCCTCATTACGGACGGGACTCGTGTTTCCCTCCCCTCTGCCACGGAGCCCTACAGGGGACAGGAGATTAAAGATACAGAAGGGATCAGTTCCAGTAACCTTTAAAGGCTCCATGCAGTTGCAAGCAGGGCCGTTTCATCATTAGGCACTGTAGGCAACTGTCTTCTTTTTATAGTAGCTCGACATAAAAGCTTCCCTACGCTTGATGGAAAGCGAAAGAGAAGCCAAGACGCTGTGACAACGGGCAAGTAACTGGTCAGTTTTTAGTCCGTTGCCACCGCCATGCCGGCCCACCCCTAACCTCCGCGAGCTCCGGTAACCCTACTCACCAGCAGAAACACGACCGGAGGTCATTTGGCTGCGGTATTCTATAGGTTGAAAGTCTTTCTCAGGACAGGCGGCTCGCCGAGACAGGTAGGGCCTACCTCTCTCGGGGCCAAACTTCAGGGGCCCTGTGCTACAGAGAAAAAAATCAAATGTTTCATTCCCATCAAGCAAAGTGGTAGAGTCGCCTATTAGAACTGGGAGTGTATGAATGATCTCACTGATTGATCAACGAAAAATGACTTATTGTAACCTCTAGGAGAGGAAGAGGCAGGCCAAGACTAACATTTACACAGCCGTTGAAGGAGAAAGTTAATCTGATGACGTACAGCTCTTTAATTTAGTAGTATATAAATTCGGGGGTAGGTGTTGAAACGCTTAACATCTCTCTCCCAGAATAAAACACATTAAAATTGTTAAAAGTATATATATTTTACCTTGCACTACGAAAAACGTTTCCCAGTGAGCACTACTTGCAGTGGTATTGTTGCTGAATCCTGCATGCAGTGATTAAGCTGGATTGACACCCACTGCCGGCTGCTGTTTCTCCCACTCCTTCTCAACACTAACATCACATTATGTCTTCACCGAACGAGTGGACAACACATTGAGGAGCATTGAAGCTACACTCATGAAGAGGATGAGCGACTTTGAGGATCAGCAGGCCAAGTTAACGCGCACCCCTCAGTCCACATCACTTGAGCGCCTTGCAAGTGATTTCCGACACCTTCAAGGACATCGTCTGGGGTATGCTTAAGCTGCTGAGGCAAGCAAGTCGAAGAACTCTCCAGAAGCACTGACGTCATAGAGATGAGGGCATCGGCGAAAGTGTCTCCTTTTCGGCGGAGTAGCTGAGGTTGCTGGTGAGGATGCTGCTGCAGTGGTTGCGGAGATGTTGTCGGGACGATTCGGCATGGAAGGTATCTCCGAGGCGTCTTTCAAGTCGTGTCACCGGTTGGGCACTATTACTGGTAACAGGCCGCGGCCGATCCTGGTACGATTTGCTGACCAAGGTCCAAAACGCTAGTGTGGAAGAAGAAGTGCTGCTCAAAGGGACTACACTGGTGGTTTCGGAGTTCCTCACTCGCAAGCGACAGGCGTATTTATGGAGGCACGTAGACGCTTCGGAGTACGAGTTGTTGGTCGTTCGACGGCAACATTTTCGTCAAACTATCAGACGGTAAGCGATACAGCATCTCGTGTAGTGACGACCTGGCTCGCCTTGATAAGCCTGCCGCGGAGCCCGCCCCTCTGCGAGCCGCCAACCCGCCAAGGAGTCCGCTAACGCAGTTATGAGCAGTCCGGAGGTCGCCGAAACGGCGGTTAGACCCAAATAAACTATTTTTTGGCACACCTTCTGTTATTTTCACATATTTAATTTTGTTATAACTGCATTACCCGTTATTAAAATATTTTTGCTGTTTACTTTGTGATATGTCAAAATAGCTGTCATAGTTTGACACTCGGTCTCCCGTTCAGAAACCGGCTATTTGTTTCTTGTGATATTATTTTGGTTTTTTTTTTTTTACTACGGCCTGCGGTTCCGCGTTTTGGCCTCTTTAAATGTTGTCAGTATTAGTGCTTTTGTGTGTATTGTAACTGTGTGTATTTTGCTGTACCTTTGTTTCACTTTGTCTGTTGTGAGGTATATTAATGTACGCCGGCAGTCAGGGCGGAAATTAAGTACTTAGGTATTATTTAGTGGCGCATTAAATTTTGTCATAAATTATTATATTATTATTAATATTTATTCTTATTATTATATATAGTAAATAAATATTTATTTAGCTATTTATTTATGGATGATTCTTTTCATCTTGCTTTAGATAAGTAGGTATTTTAATATCTTCTGAAGACGACGACTCTTTTCATGACGCCTCTTTTGTGTCACTGAGTACTGTTTTGAACCAGGATCATAATAGATATAAAAAATATTTGAATGTATGTTCACATCAATGCCCAGAGTCTCCCTTCTCACTTATGCTGACCTGGTAGGCACGTTTCACGATTGTCCATTCAAGCCATCTTAATCTCAGAGTCCTGGCTGAAACCGTGGTCTGGATTCAGCCTCTACACTCTTCCAGGATACGTGCTTATCAGGAATGATCGTACGGGGGAGGGGAGGTGGAGGTGTGGCTATCCTACCTCAGAAGCAACATTCCTTTTTAAAGTTATTTCAACGTCACCTTCACTTTACTCTGCCTCTGCGGATTCCTGTTTCTTGAGGTCAATGTTGGGGGCCATAAGGCAAATCTTGGAGTGTTTATTGTCCTCCTGGCATGATGGCTTGACAGCTTTGGAGACCGTTCTGGAGCCTATCTGTTTGGACTAGCGCCATGTTCTAGTCATGGGTGACTTTAACACACAAATCTCATAACAAGTCAGGTCCTTCCACCAAGCTCTGTCAATGGTAAATTCTCTTAATCTCTCCATTCTTCCTCTTGTGCCCCAACCTCACCATAATATTGATGTCCCCCGATACTGCTTGATTTAATTATTTCTTCCTCTTCTGAGAATAATTCTTACCCATGGTCAGCACTCTGCCGCCTGGCTTTTCTCGTCATGATCTGATTTATGGCGGTCTATAAACTCCACACGGGCAAAACCTAGCGCCCAACTAAAGTTGGATGCGTAACTTTGCAGGCTAGACGGGAGGAAGCTATAGATCAGGATTGCTGCTGACATGACTGGGATCCGTTTTTTACCGCTCCTTCCAATTGTCGCTAAGGTCATGTATCTCAACGACTCCTGTCTTTCACTTTTCAATAATCATGCTCCTCTTCGGCAAGTAAAGCTCAAACGCCCACCCCTGCACCCTGGATAAACTAGAGGAGTACGCGCGGCGATGACACGACGGGACCGAGCGTTTCGCAAATTCAAGCGGGATCGCTCCGACATTAATGGGGCACAATTCAAAACTGTAGAAATCGCTGTAATCAGATGGTGAGAGCAGCCAAGCGGCGGTACATACATGAACATGTTATTGATTCCTCGTCGGCTCCAATTATGAAGATTCTTAAAGCTTGGGTATTGGTAACGCCATAACCAAATTTCCTGCTCGACTTTTCTCCTGGACGATCATAATCTCCATTTTTCAACCACTATGACACTTGATACGTCTACTAGATCTCAAACGATTACCGAAAGTATCCTCCATGCCGCACTTCTTTCAGAGTCATTGTCACTGTCCGAGGTATTTGTCGATGAGACAAGGAGGTATATCCTTTCCCGTCAAATCCAAGGCCACTGGCTGTTGACGGCGTTAGTCGGAGCCATGGTCCATATTCTTCCTCGATATCCTTCTGCCTGTGTCACGCACATCCTTTATCTTTCTCACTTTACGTACGGGGTGCTTTTCCCTCACTATGGCGAAAGGGCCTACGTCATCCCGCTCCCCAAAATTCCCATCTCCTACCACCCTTAATAACTTCAGACCTATCTCATACTTCCTTTCTATCGAAGATCCTTGCAGGATTAGCAGTCATCCCAACTTTCAAATTTATATTTAGACATAATTTGCTAAGTCAATCCAATCTGGCTTCCGCCCTGGACACAGCACCGGAACGGCCTTGCTGAAAGTTACCGAGGACATCGCAGGGTATGGAGGTGGGCATGATTACTGGACTAATATTAATTGACTTTTCCAACGCGTTTAATACGGTTGATCATGCTATCTTTCTATCTTGCTCACATCGTCTTAACGCATCTAGCCTCAACCATCGATCGTTTTCGTCGTATCCTCGGTGCCGGACAGCAGGCTGTCCAAGGTCGATCAGTCACTTCACTTGGTGTAATCTTTCCACTGGGTGTCCCTCAAGGGGGCATACTATCTCCTCTTCTATGTTTCCTTTTTTTATAAACTCAATTACTGCATGCCTTGCCTCTTCTCACCATCTGCATACGCAGACGATCTGCAACTGACCAGCGGGTGTACGGTAAGTTGTATCAAACACGACCATTGGAGTATCAATAATGATCTCCGCCTCAATTGCTGGACCTGGTCGGATCCCTTATGGAGTAGCTGTGAATCCTAACAAATGTCAGGCAATTATCGTGGGTAGTGCACACCAACTTCGAATTTGGACACTGCGACTGTTTTGCCCAATCTGTACGTGGTGCTACTATTCCGTATTGCGCTACTGTGAAGGATCTTGGCCTCAACATCGTTCCACTCTTAGCTGGAATAATCATATTGACGAGGTCAGCCGAAAGGTCTCCGCTGCGTGGTGCTCCTCTCTATCGCTTTAAAACTATTCTTGCTATTAATACCATAGTGACTCTCAATTCTATCTTGATACTTCCTATAATTTGACTATTGCCGATGTGGGTTTTCCCTGACCCTCAATCAAAAGTTTTGTCAACCTAGTTGGACGTATCCAGAATAACTGTATACGTTTCATATTTGGCCCTTCGAAATTTTGATCATATCTCTCTTACCGTGTACAGCTTCACTGGTTGCCTATTTCTTTACGTCGCAAAATTCCTATTCTCTGTACGCTTTACTCTATTCTTCATTAATCCACACTTTCCCACTTATCGTAAATCTATGTTTCCATTTTCTGAGCTGACACACCACTCGGCAGGCTTCGCTCTTCAAGCAACTCTCTCCTAGCCGTGCCCTTTACACCACTCGGCTTCGTCTCCAACAAACTCTTTTGCGTGCAAAGCAGTCAGGCTCTGGAACGGACTACCCGAAAGCATCCGTAGTGCTCCAAGTAGGGGCATCATTTAGTGTTGAGGC
>CM062106.1:8179976-8230543 GCA_031163375.1 Conogethes punctiferalis | reverse complement strand
TCGATAATGATCGTTCGGTGAACGGATCGCGTACTTATACACCACAATATCCCTGCCATTTGTCCCCCCGTGTCAGTATATACGAACTATAAGTCGTCCTATAAGTCCGTTTTCATTTATTATTTCATAAAAATAAAATACAAATACATGTCACATTTCAACTAGACTAGCTATCGTGTTCACGAGATACAACCTGGTGACAGACAGACAGAAAAGTATATATTAATAGCGTCCGTTTCCGACACCCTTTGGGTAAGAACAAAAAAAAAGGATAAATAAAAAACAAAATTATCTGCAAATAGATTCACTAGTAATACTTTTTTCACACTCTTATTTCTACCAGAATCCGACGAGTAGAAGTGCCGCAAGAAACTAAACAGTTAGCCTGTTTTCTATCTAATCTTATACATATAATAAATCTGTAGAGAAGTCAATATGCTGGCATGAAATATATTTACTAAATAACTATCAGGGGATGATATAGTGATCGATACTGATGCCAATAATGCAATCAGTAAAAATGATTGTCTGTCTGTCTGTATGTATGTATGGTCGTTATAGAAACAAAAACTACGGATGATTTTAACGAAACTTGGTACTATTATCTTCATACTACCTGGCAGGTTATAGTATACTTGTACATCACGCTACAAATCTATAGGAGCAAAGCAGTGAAGGGAAAACGGAGATTTTTTTATCAGTATGTTAGATCGTAGCATCATCACGCAAAAACTACTCATGGAATTGAATGCGGTAGTCACCAATGTATTGCTAGAAGTCTATCTTCAGATTTAGGGCACCCTTTTATGGAAAGTCCGTTATTTTTTAACCCGACATCCACGCGCTATAGACGCCCGCCGCACAGCTAGTATTATATATAATTATTATATATAGATGTGCTCGCGAATTCGTCCCGCGTGGAATATGTTATTTTTTCCCCGATTTTTTTTTACATATTTCCATATTTCTTCGATCCTAATAGTTGCAGCGTGATGTTATATAGCCTAATGCCTCCTCCGATAATGGTCCTATTCAACTCATATAATAATTTTTCAATTCGGACAGTAGTTCCTGAAGTTCCTGAGATTAGCGCGTTCAAACAAACAAACAAACAAACAAATAAACAAACAAACTCTTTAGCTTTATAATATTATATAGTTAAGATAAAATCATTTTGTAAGCGCAAGCGAGCCGACTATCATGAATGAAAGGGCAAGGTAAAAAGATTCTTACCTCCAACTGTATTACCAGCCCCTCCCAGGGTGTTAGTAGCACCTCCGGTTGATCCCAAGCCTACGTAAAAAATAAAAAAACATACATATAAATATTATATTAATTGAAGCTACATAATATTTAGTACCTATTACAAACTAAAAAAAAAAAAAATGGCTAATAGGCTATTATGGCTAAAAGTTGTAATTAGTCCGTCTTATAGCTTATTCAAAAATAAAAAACACGTATTTTTCCTTTTTTTATTCAAATAAACAATAGCAAAGATACAAGGCATCAAAAGTTAGGAGCGGGAGTCTTTGACGTCACTCGCTCCCGTAAAAATGCCTCACCGAGTGACGTCACGCGTAATTTCAATGGGCTATTACTTTGTAATTTTTCGTCTAATTTACAAATAAAAAAATACGTGTCTTTTATTTTTGAACCATCTAAAAGAGGAATAATTACATTTGTTACGGCAACAAGCCTATACCATTACTGTCGATAGGTAATTTGTTCGTCACGCATAATAAATAAATAGATTTAGACCAGAATTTAAACGCTACAAGATAAGGGACCCCTACCACCAAAATTGAAAACGATCGTTCGTTGAACGGATCGCGTACTTTTGCAAAATAAATCCCTCCCATTTGTCTCTCCCGTGTTCTTTATATAATGAACTAAATTAATTAAAATCAACTTTGACGAATTTTAGTTCATATATCCGAACACGGGAGGGACAAATGGGAGGGATTTATTTTGTAAAAGTACGCGATCCGTTCAACGAACGATCGTTTTCGATTTTGGTGGTAGGGGCCCAGATCGGATTCGAATGATTCTTACCTCCTAGAAGAGTTCCTACTGGAGCGCCCAATCCTAAAAAAAGACAAATTATTTAGTTAGTAGAATCAACAAATATTCTAATCTGACTCGTAAAAGGCGAGAACCCTTTAAAGAGCTGAATATCTTGCGTGGTAGGTAAATTAGATTCTTGTATTTTTTAGGGTTCCCTAGCCGAATGGCAAAAAACGGAACCCTTATGACCCGTCCGTCTGTGGATGGACAGACGTATGTCACAGCCACTTTTTTCCGTTTGAGCCATACTGTGGAAACTTGGTTAGTAGATATATTCGGTGAACCGCATTAAGATTTTCAAACAAAAATAGAAAAAACAATACATTTTTGGGGTTCCTCATACTTAGAACTCAAACTCATACTTAGAATTTTTTCAGCAACCCCAAATGGCTACCTATTATCTATGGATAGGTCTTCAAAAATGGTTTCTAATATATATTTTTTTAAAACTGTATAGTTTGCGCAAGAGACCCTTCCAAAGTGGAAAAATGTGTCCCCAAAGTAACTTCTAATACTAAAGTAAGGGAATGTTAAATGTACAAATGTGGCGCTTAACTTCAAACGGAGGTAACTCCATTTTCCGAAATATTGGAGATTTTGGTATCAAATGAAAGCTGAAAAAAAAATCTACATATCCTTTTTAACATAAAAAGATAAATCCCATTATATTTCGAATAAAACGACCAGAAAATCGTGCTTTTTTATCAAACTTAGACAAATCCTACTAGGCGTTTTTATCAAATGAAGGCAAATCCTCCTCAACCAATCAGCGTGATGCATTTTTTTCAATATGGCCGTTAATAAACGCATTGTAGTCAAAAGACGGTCATCTGCATTGCGAATTTTTAATTATTTAACTGATTTTCAGTTGATTACAATGGGTAATTTAGTGAAAACTGTGTCCCGAGTAAAGCCCAAAAACGTTTAAAACATAAAAATTAAAGGTAAACAACGGGAAAAGGCAAAGAAACTGAAAGTAATCTACTACCTTGCTTTTTTTTAACAGATTTTGACAGTTGCGCTAACCCAGGGTTGTACAAGTATTATTCCTTACAAAGACTTTTATTTTGTCGTGTTACAGATGTTGGTGAAATATTTTTCTACTTTATGTTGATGATCAATCATGACTGGCAATTATTAGAATTGCAAAACAATATCGATGTCTTGGGCCCTACTACAGAAAATGAAAACGATCGTTCGTTGAACGGATCGCGTATTTTTGCCCCATAAATCCCTCTCATTTGTCCCTCCCGTGTTCGAATATACGAACTAAAATTCGTCAACGACGATTTTCAACAATTTAATTGATATATTAGAACACGGGAGGTACAAATGAGAGGGATTTATGGTGCAAAAATAAGCGATCCGTTCAACGAACGATCGTTTTCGTTTTTTGGAGTAGGGCCCCAGGTCTGCATTTTACGTTAGTTTATTTTGCACACATTAAAATTAGCTACTGGGTAACTCTACTACTAATCTAGTCAACATTGAGTTTTATACATAATGCCACTTTTCAAAGTTCAAAGCTTACATTGGCTTTTATAATTTCATTTGTCAAATTTGGCCACTATTTCAGGAGCTAGACATTTACGAAAGAGGACCTACTAAGCAGCCAAAATGTGGTTGGTCGTTCTTCGAATAGAAAATCATTTCCACATTTATTGTGGCTTACCTATAATCTACATTCCGGCATATCTCGTATTTACGTATTTATAACATTATTAGCTGCTTTGGTGACAGCCCTTGAATGTTTGTAGAAGAAATCTAACCAAAAGTAGATTTTATCAAATCTGGGCAAGTCCAGTCAAGTTTTATCATAAATAGGCAAATCCATGCAGTATTATTTCAATAACGGGTAAATCCAGCCATGTTATATCAAACATAGACAAATCCAAACTAAAAACGCATTTTTCCATTTTATTTGGCGTTTAATTAATCTTTTTTATGCTTAATTTAAATGTTTAGTGTCTATTGCAAACAAATAACCATTTTTTAAAAAACTAAACTGTGTATTTTGGCCACAATCAGTTTTTCTCAAATAACTCAAATTCACGTTCGCTGGAGTTACCTCCGTTTGAAGTTAAGCGACACAAATAATATGTGATGTACATTACCTGTTACGAACTCATTTGTATTTCTTTTTTATTTTCTATGATTTTTCTATTCTTGTCGATTGGTTGTCAATTATATGACGTTCAAGCTCCACCGGCCTTTTATTAATATTTTCCAAATTATCTCTAAATTCCAAAAAGCATTGTATTGGCCCTGAAAGAGCGGGAGATGGATCTGGAAGAGCAGACGATGGCTCTAGAGTTGGAAGTGGCGCGCAAAATATTTGAAAAAGAACGCGCGATCCTTGAGAAGAGACGTGCAGTTCTACAGCTGGAGCTAGATGCCCAGCTCGCCGCCGTGAAATCGAAATCGCGGCGAGCGTCTAAAAATCATACAGCGCCCGTTTCCTATCCCGCCTCTTTATATAAACGTTCTGCGGCGAGCGTCAACGCCCTCGCGTGCGGCAAGAACAGCGGAGCAGCGGGCAACGCGAGCGGCGGCGCCGGCAGCTGCAAACCCAAGTACCGGTGACAAGGCGTGACCAGGCGTCCCGGCGCAGGGGAATGACCACGCGTCCCGACGTAGGGGAATGACAAGGCGTCCCGGCGTAGGGGAATGACCACGCGTCCCGACGTAGGGGAATGACAAGGCGTCCCGGCGTAGGGGAATGACCACGCGTCCCGACGTAGGGGAATGACAAGGCGTCCCGGCGTAGGGGAATGACCACGCGTCCCGGCGTAGGGGAATGACCAGGCGTCCCGGTGAAGGGGAGTGACCAGGTGCACCGGTGAAGGGGAGTGACCAGGCGCCGCGGCGAAGGGAGTTCAATTATTATTTGTCTTTTTTTTTAAGAAAAATGGGGGGAATGTTACGAACTCATTTGTATTTCTTTTTTATTTTCTATGATTTTTCTATTCTTGTCTTTTGATAGTTGTCTATTATATGACGTTCAAGCTCCACCGGCCTTTTATTAATATTTTCCAAATTATCTCTAAATTCCAAAAAGCATTGTATTGTTGCATCTCATTCGGTTTGTAATATTACCATTCAAACTTTCGAAAATTGATTTGAACGAGATCTATGGTACGAAACCCTACGTGTTCTTGTTTGTACAGCGAATAATAAAAAAATATTTAAAAATCTTATTTCAGTACATATAATGGCTTCTCTACACCTGATGGAAAGCGAAAGAGAAGCCCAAGTCGCTGTGACAACGGGCAAGTAACTGGTCAGTTACCTGTCAGTTGCCACCGCCATGCCGGCCAGCCGCATGCAGGCCGGAACACAAATGTTATCACACGAATGTTTGTCCCGGGTGGGGTTCGCACCCACGACCCTTGGTTCAGAAGGCAGGGTCACTACCAATTGAGCCACCGACCGAGCCAATCATCATTATGACTTAAACCAGTAGAATAAATATCTAGGTACCCCTTAAGTAAGTTCCCCGTAAGTTCACACATTTTGGATATTAAACAATAATTGTAGGTAGTTTCGCCACTTACAGCAAACATCTGGAGGATATACCCATAATCGCCACGCTGGGCAGGCGGGTTGGCGATCGCAGGGCGTAGCTTCTCGCTCCGGTGACGCTGCTGCCCGTCATCGGTCTGTGGTTTTTAGCTACGCCTTCAATCGTGATGGTTATACCGCCACCAGTCGGTTGCCAGCGCCTCGTTTGTTATTCGGCAGGATGCACCACGTGCAGGTGAGGTTGGCTTGGAGCGAAAAGATGATGGGTCGCTCCCTTACATCCCAGAACAACTGGAGAGGCCTATGTCCAGCAGTGGACTGCAATAGGCTGATGATGATGATGATGATGATGTAGGTAGTTTTGTAAATTACATTCAAAGTGAATGCAACGATGATACAGTAAAGTGAAAGAACCAGTAAGTCTATGGCGGGCTAATACCTGAATTAGGAAAACCTGTATCTCAGGTTATTAGCCCTCCACCCCATACAATGATCCATTATCAATATTTTGTCACATATATATATGTCGCAGTCATCTGGTTGAATCTTCTATTCAATTGAATGGCTAGCGCGTTCATTGAATGACGACATTCAATTGAATGCCTAAAGAACAACTCGTCAAGTTATTGATTGAAACGTCCAAACGTCTTGACTGAACGTCATTTTAGCATAGTCGTTGAATGGGTAAAAGCCGACTGTGTAATGTTTAGTTTATAATTTTTCTTTAAAAGTATCCGGCGGCGGCGTATTAATAGGTAAATCCTTGCTGTCACACTATTTTCTAACGAATAAGTCAGTTTACAGTGAATCTAAGCAAAAAAATATCAAAACTATTCATATCTTTTTGACCATGTTTGACGCCATATTGGTTTTGGTGACTACTAACGCCGCGTGGGAAATGAATGAACTAAATTACAATCACCTGACTGCTTTAACATCCGCTCTTTTCAAAGAGCTATGTTTCAATCCGCTACCTAGTTGGACGTTAAGTGACGCGTGTTTAGTCAACGTTCGGTCTAGTCATTCAATTGAATGTCGCCATTCAATGAACGCGCTATCGATTCAATTGAATAGGAGATTCAACCAGATGACTGCGACATATATATATATACATAATTGTTAAGCCTTAAGCTACACTACGTTTTTTTTTTGTTCTAAGAATTTTTTTTTTTTTGTGAAATTAATTAATACTTAACTTATACAAGTAGGGGTCCTCTACGTAAGGCTTACGTAGAGGACCCCACTTATTATAACAATATAACAATTTGACAAAACGTACCACCGGTATTTCCAAATCCGCCTTGTGGTACTGCAAAAAAAAATCTTTATCAATCCATTGTGCCTTATAGTAGAGGATCCCTCCATACAACGACCTTTACCCAGGCGTTGATTGGATGAAACTTATTTTATATGTAACTAGCTTTTGCCCGCGACTTCGTCCGCGTGTTTAAATTTATACATACAAAAGTTTTTTCCCGCTAACTCCCGTTCCCGTGGGAATTTCTCAAAATACAGCCATAACTAAACTTTATATTTACTAAGGTACCTGCATGCCAAATTTCAAGCGTCTAACTTAAGCGGTTTAGATTTTTCATACAAAAGGATTTTCCCGCTAATTCCCGTTCCCGTGGGAATTTCGGGAATTCCTTTCTTAGTGCACCCCTACGGTACCTAAGCTACGTCCCTTCCAAATTTCAAGTGCCTACGTTTAGCCGTTTGGGCTGTGCGTTGATATGTCAGTCAGTCAGTCAGTCAGTCAGTCAGTCAGTTTCTCCTTTTATATTATATAGATTAAATCAATAATTATCTATACTTATAATAAATCTGTAGAGAGGTAAATGGAATAATTTAAAAATTCTATAGGATGAAATATTTTTTCAAAATAACTATCAGGGGATGATGAGTGATCGATACTGATGCCAGAAATGCAATCAGTAAAATTTTTGGCTGTCCGTCTGTCTGTATGTTCGTTATAGAAACAAAAACTACTGAACGGGTTTTAACGAAAGTAGGTACTATTATTCTTTATACTCCTGGGCAGGTTATCTATAGTATACTTTTCATCACGCTACAATCAATAGGAGCAGGGGCCCTACTACAGAAAACGAAAAATAATAACCCAAGACATGCCACTCTGGGCCACACAGCGCCATCTAGCCCCAAACTAAGCCGAAGCTTGTACTATGGGTACTAGACAACTGATAAACTTACTTAGATACTTTTTTTTTATAAATAAATACATAGGTATTATACATAGAAAACACCCAGACCAATACAAACAGACATGTTCATGCACACAAATGTTTGTAATGTGTGGGGATCGAACCCACGACTCTTGGCTCAGAAGGCAGAGGTCACTACCAATTGAGCTACCGAGCCAGTCGCGTATTTTTGCCCCATAAATCCCTCTCATTTGTCCCTCGAATATACGAACTAAAATTCGCCAACGTCGATTTTCAACAATTTAATTGATATATTAGAACACGGGAGGGACAAATGAGAGGTATTTATGGGGCAAAAATACGCGATCCGTTCAACGAACGGTCGTTTTCGTTTTCTGTAGTAGGGCCCCTTGGCCCCTACCACCAAATTCGAAAACGATCGTTCGTTGAACGGTGTGTATTTTTCCCCCTTAAGTCCCTCTTATTTGTCCCCCCCCCCGTGTTTGAATATCTATATCAATTAAATTTATGAAAATCGACATTGATGAATTTCAGTTTATATATTAGAACACGGGAGGGACAAATGAGAGGTATTTATGGGGCAAAAATACGCGATCCGTTCAAAGAACGATCTTTTTTGATTTTGGTGGTAAGGGCCCTTGTACTATGGGTACTAGACACAGATAAACTTAAGTATTTTCCTAAATAGTAAATGATTTTTATACTTACGTGCTGGGACTGTAGTCAAGTCTGTAAACAAAAAAAAAGATTAGTCAATTGTTATACGGTAATTCATCGAATTTCGCACACAAGGGAATATCTGCTAGGAGGATAGCTATAAACAGGGGATATTAAATAATCATAATCATTTATTGCGATAAGTGGTTACAAAAAGATGTATGACATAGATATAGACTTCACATAAAGCCTGCAGCAATATCTTAAACTAGCTGTGCTCGCGACTTCGTCCGCGTGGAATAGTTATTTTTTCCCCGTTTCTTTTACATTTTCCATTATTTCTTCGCTCCTAATAGTTGCAGCGTGATGTTATATAGCCTAAAGCCTTCCTCGATAAATGGTCTATTCAACACAAAATGAATTTTTCAATTCGGACCAGTAGTTCCTGAGATTAGCGCGTTCAAACAAACAAACAAACTCTTCAGCTTTATAATATTAGTTAAGATGGAAGAATTTTTAATTATACAAAAAATAATTACTTAGCACATGCTGAGCGAGATGCCTTTTTAGTATGTATCAGCGCAATTGCTCGTTTTGTCGACGCACAAAACATCGATAAACAAGAGTTCGATGCACGTTAGTTCGAAAAAACTATACTTCGATACTACTGAATATCGATGCATGTTAGTTCGAAAGACCTATACTGCAATACTATTTGACTATTGCAGTCATCCTACCTATTTAAATGGAGCTGCGAGCAAAAGCTTATAAAAACTGATAAATTATAAGTAACTCGACAGTTCACAATCTCGCGAGATAAATCATGATCTAACGCTATTTTCAATTTCACGGTGACACATACAGATTTTGGCACAAAACAAATATTTTAACATTTTCTTAAATTATTTATTATTATTATCTGCATGTTAAATATTTACAGGAACCCAATTGTATATTTTGATGGACATAACAACCATAAAGTTTTTAGCTAAAGGTTGACTGGTAGAGAATGCCTACGCGGTATTAAGTTCGCCTTCTGTTCCCTAATTTTTCATTGTGCAATAAAGATTAAATAAATAAATAATTTAATATTGCCTTATAATAAACTTACCAGTTACTAAGCCTTGTACACCAGTAACCACTCCTTTTACGGTCTCTGAAAAAAAAAAGATAAATAGATAAAAAAACAAGCTATTTTTGGCAGGGGCACTGCCTTAGTTACAATATGTAGAAAAAAATACTGAGGCCCTACTACAGAAAACGAAAACGATCGCGGATCGCGTATTTTTGCCCCATAAATCCCTCTCATTTGTCCCTCCCGTGTTTTAATATATCAATTAAATTGTTGAAAATCGACGTTAACGAATTTTAGTTCGTATATTCGGACACGGGAGGGACAAATGAGAGGGATTTATGGGGCAAAAATACGCGATCCGTTCAACGAACGATCGTTTTCTGTAGTAGGGCCCCTGGTAGAAGACAAGGGGTTGATAAAAACTCGACGAGGGTTGGGCAAGAGGGTGTGTATTACACATTACAATAGGGTGACGGTCCCAGAGCGTCTTACGAGCGTAAAAGCGCTAAGCTTTGAGTCTACATAATGAAATACTGAAGTGTGGAATGTAGGTACGTCCGCGGTAGTCTCAATATGGCTTGAAAGCTACCATGTAGCGTCAGCAAGAGCTGGAATGATCCGCTGAGAGAGATGGATAGATAGATAAAAAATAACAACCTTATATAATCCGGGAATCACAATGACCCCGCGATGTATACTACAGGCATCGCCATCTCTTGTTGTGTGGCGGAACTAATGTTGGTTTCCGTATTGTTACTTGGAATAATGTGCGTAAGGTTTGTATATGAGTTACTACACTTGTACATTATACCAACTAAAGGAATTACATGTCTGTTTGTATTGGTCTGGGTGTTTAGTATGTTATCATTGGAATGTATTTACAAAAAAAAATCTAAGCTCGTTCATCAGTTGTCTAGTACCCATAGTACAAGTTTGGCTTAATTTTTTTGAGCCTACAAGGTACACAAGCTTAAGAAAATAAGTAGGATCCAAGAACTAATTACCCCCCAAAAACATTTTCATGTAAAATGTAGCCAAGACAAGGACGAGACTACATTGTGTGCACTGTCAAAAAGTTATCCTAAAGCCTCTAAAAACTTTAGATTATTTGCAAAAATATTTTTCATTTATTTGCAAATTCATCGATATTTATGTGGATGTTAGTTTAAAGAGTTCAATCATCATAATCCTCAGTCCACTGCTGGACATAGGCCTCTCCCAATGCTCGCCATTTCGAGTTCAATGAATCCATTAAAAATGCATATTAACAACAGTGAAATAACAATTTATGTCCTAAATAAAACATAGTACTTATACATATATAAAAACTATACTTACCAAGTACAGGTTGCCCGGCGGTTCCTGAAATATATTTTAAAAAATGAAGCAAACATTGTCAACCTCTAATTGAATTCTCTTCACAACTACAATACTAGAGGATATTTTTATTTAGGTAAGCATCTATTTGTGGTACCTCCGTTGTTCTGATACCCATAACACAAGTGCTTAAGCTACTTACTTTGGGATCGGACCAATATTATGTGATGTTGTCTGATATCTAAGTATATCGGAATTTTTCCAGTAAGTAGCTTAAGCACTTGTGTTATGGGTATCAGAACAACGAAGGTACCACACATAAATCCATAAATACAAATATAAACACCCAGACACGGAACAAACACAAGTGTTCATCACACGAATGTTTGTCCCGGGTGGGAATCGAACCCACGACCCATGGTTCAGAAGGCAGGGGTCACTACCAATTGAGCCATCGAGCCACTCAAAGGAAGCGATCTTGGATTTTCAAGATGGCGTCGGCGTTGGCGGCCATTTTGTGAAAAACATTCTTACCTACTACTGTAAGGAGATTCGGGACGAGACCACCAACTGAAACAAGATAATGTAAAGACAAAATCAGTGTAAGGCAGTGATCAACCCATCGCCCACTCTTGACAGATGGTCAGCTTCGCACCATGAATGGATATAAGGGGGCGGCCTATCATCTTTTCGCTCCAAGCCACCCTCATCTGCTTGTGGAACATCCTGCCCAATTTTTTTTTTTTTTTTTTTTATTTTTTTTTTTTTTTATGGTGGCTCGACATAATGGCTTCCCTACGCCTGATGGAAAGCGAAAGAGAGGCCCAAGTCGCTGTGACAACCGGCAAGTAACTGGTCAGTTACCTGTCAGTTGCCATGCCGGCCCTGCGATCGCCAACCCGCCTGCCCAGCGTGGCTATTATGGGTCGATCCTCCAGATGTTTGCCCAAAGTAGCGAACAATAGGCCTGTTGCCGTAAAAATGCAATTAGTCCGTCTTTTAGATTGTTCAAAAATAAAAGACACGTATTTTTCATTAGTAAATTAGACCAAAAATGGCAAAGATATAGCCCGTTAAAATTACGTGACGTCAAAGAGTGGGAGTTTTTTCGCCACTAAGTGTCGTCAAAGACCCCCACTCCTACATTTTGATGCCTTGTATCTTTGTTATTTTTTGTTTAAATGAAAAAAGGAAAAATAAGTGTCCGATATATTTCTAAAATCTAAAATACGGACTAAATTTAATATAATTATTTTGACCCTGGAAATCCCTATTAGAGTATGTTCATCAGAGGACTGCAAAATAGGCTGATGATGATGATGAAAGAAAAATTTCTCACCTCCTCCGGCTCCTCCGGCACCCCCAGTAGCTCCGGTCAGACCACCAGTAGCTCCGGTCAGACCACCAGTAGCTCCGGTCAGACCACCAGTAGCTCCGGTCAGACCACCAGTAGCTCCGGTCAGACCACCAGTAGCTCCGGTCAGACCACCAGCCGCTCCAGTGAGACCACCAGCCGCTCCGGTGAGACCACCAGCCCCCCCTGCAAGATTTCCGGCTGCCCCTATAAAAAACCAAATTCAAATTAACCGACGCACTTCAAAATATTGTTACAGTATTTACTAAAATAAGATGTTTGTAAACTACAAAATCAATGTTGTAATATAAATAAATAACCCAAGACATGCCACGATGGGCCACACAGCGCCATCTAGTCCCAAACTAAGCCGAAGCTTGTATTATGGGTACTAGACAACTGATAAACTTACTTAGATACATTTTTTGTAACTAAATACATATACATAGAAAACACCCATACCAATACAAACAGACATGATCATGAACACAAATGTTTGTAATGTGTGGGGATCGAACCCACGACCCTTGACTCAGAAAGCAGAGGTCCCTACCAATTGAGCTACCGAGCCAGTCAATATTCTATTGTTGGCTTTGTAATATTGTTCGAGATTTGTTTAAATCTTATGTGTAATGGTTTTGCTGTTAGATATCCTAAATAAATAAATAATTAGATACTTTTCTTATAGTAGCACGACATAATGACCCCTACGCCTGATGGAAAGCGAAAGAGAAGCCCAAGTCGCTGTGACAACTGGCAAGTAACTGGTCAGTTACCTGTCGGTTGCCACTGCAATACCGGCCCAGCCCTAACCCCCCACGAGCTCTGGAAACCCTACTCACCAGCAGAAACACGACCCGGAGGTCATTTGGCTGCTGTATTCTATAGGGTCCTTCCCGACCGTAGATACGCTATGCCCAACTCTTTCAATTTTTTTTGTAACAAGAGAAAACCGACTTTAATGTGGTCACAATGAGACTAACTAGATGACAAGTACACCATTTGAAACCAAAAAACAGGGGCCCTACTACAGAAAACGAAAACGGTCGTTCGTTGAACGGATCGCGTATTTTTGCCCCATAAATCCCTCTCATTTGTCCCCCCCATGTTTTAATATATCAATCAAATTGTTGAAAAT
Organism: Conogethes punctiferalis; assembly: GCA_031163375.1. Classification (NCBI taxonomy): domain Eukaryota; kingdom Metazoa; phylum Arthropoda; class Insecta; order Lepidoptera; family Crambidae; genus Conogethes; species Conogethes punctiferalis. Next base: position 8,217,233 of record CM062106.1, on the reverse strand, counting down.
TGACGTTGACGAATTTTAGTTCGTATATTCGAACACGGGAGGGACAAATGAGAGGGATTTATGGGGGAAAAAATACGCGATCCGTTCAACAAACGATCGTTTTCGTTTCTTGTAGTAGGGCCTCAGGACCAATAGGCTTGTTGCCGTAAAAATGTAATCAGTCCGTCTTTTAGATTGTTCAAAAATAAAAGACACGTATTTTTTCATTTGTAAATTAGACCAAAAATGACAAAGATAAAAAAAGCCCGTTAAAATTACGCGTGACGTCAAAGTGTGGGAGTTTTTTCGCACTGAGTGACGTCAAAGACCCCCGCTCTTAAATTTTGATGACTCGTATCTTTGTTATTTTTTGTTTAAATGAAAAAAGGAAAAATACGTGTCCAATATATAATTTATAATCGAAAATACGAACTAAATATAATATTGTTATTATTTTGCACCTGGACACATACTTAATACATATCGATATGTACTTACCAGTTACTGGTGACAGGCAGTCACCTGTAAAAAAAACAATAGTAGATACATAGTAAGGTTGACTCTCGGGGGATCTTGGGGCCCTACTACAGAAAACGAAAACGATCGTTCGTTGAACGGATCGCGTATTTTTGCCCCACTAATCTCTCTCATTTGTCCCTCCCGTGGTCGAATATACGAACTAAAATTCGTCAACGTCGATTTTCAATAATTTAATTGATATATTAGAACACGGGAGGGACATATGAGAGGGATTTATGGGGCAAAAATACGCGATCCGTTCAACGAACGATCGTTTTCGTTTTCTGTAGTAGGGCCCCAGGTTGTCGGCACGGATAAGTTTAAACCTGTTTCGTTATAGAGTCCCCTACGTAGCTTCGAACGCCGTTGTTGCGAAGTTCACTGTTTCGTATTTTTTTCGACAGCCTCATTGGTTCGAAAGCTTATGGACTCAAATGATGTAATCGCGAAAGACGATGACTCAAAAAACATCTTCACTGCCTTCGGTACATTCGTCGTATTCGATCATTAATAAATTCAGGCAAACGTTATTCGAGCGTACGATCATATCGGTCAAAGGTTATTCGGCATACCTATAATTTTTTCGGACAATCGTTATTCGATCATTCATGTTTCGGGAACAAGTTGGACAATCGTTTTCACCAATGTATTGCTAGAGGTCTAACTTAAAATTTAGGAAGAACTATTTATGGAAGTTTGTCCTTTGCTTTTGTAACCCGATATCCACGCGTGCGACGCCGCTGGCACAGCTAGTACATAAATATCTTTATCGAGGTCTTAAAGGGCACGGCCCTCAGCCAAGCGCATCCTTACTACAAAAGTTTAAAATTTACGAATATCCTAACTACATGTATTTAAAACAGCTTTTTGGAGAAGCCTTATAAGTCTTTATTTCTTTCTTTCTTTCTAAAGACCTTCTCCTTTAAGAGAGACGCCGAGCATAGCCCTTGCCATAACTCGCTGAGCAACCTGTAACTTGTGGACTAAAAATTTTGCTGTCGGCTTAAGAAGAAGAAGATTTAGTTATTAAGCTTTATTATGTTAACTGCACAACCAAATTGTTTCCTTCTGCGAGGGAAGGCCTGGTGACCTGTAACACCGGTTATTCTATAACCCATCTCAGGCACCAGCTTTTCACAAAAAAGGACCAATACAACTAATTGCATAAAACACTGTATCAATAGGCTCAAATTTGTTATATGTTCTTTTGTGAAAAGAACATATAACAAATTTGATAAATAAATTATAAATAAATATTCTATTCTATTTAAATTCACTTACCACCAGGCCTGCAGAAGACTGCGCCTACCTGTAAATTAAATTATCGTTAATTATTATAATGTCTTATATCCAGCAGTGGACTGCAAAAGACTGTTGATGGTTTTTTTTTATGCGAGAGGCGGCAGACGAGCATGTGTGATGCCTGATGGTAAGCAGTCGACACCGCACATGGACGCCCGCAACTCTAATCGAGTTTAGAGTCGCTGCCGGCCTTTTAAATATGAATACGCCCGTTTCTTGAAGTCGTAGCTGTTCGGAAAGACTGTGTGAATGAAATGTTCTATTAAAGTAGATAGATAGATATTCTTTATTGCACAAAAACACAGAGTAAACATAGTAAAGTACAGACATGTTGTGGTACAATCTAGGCGGTCTTATCGCTAGTATCGCTAAGTAGAAGAAGGCTAAAGGAATAGCGTACCGTTTTTCTGGGTAGAGATTGTCTCAACTAAAATTATACGCCCCTCTACTTAATTATTTTATTTAGATGTGTGGGTAAGGAAGGAGGGATGTAAGGGATCGACCTATCATCTTTTCGTTCCAAGCCATCCTCACCTGCCCGTGGTGCATCCTGCCGAACAACAAACGAGGCTCTGGCAAACCGACTGGTGGCAGTAAAACCATCACGATAGAAGGCGTAGTTAAATACCACAGGCCGATAACGGGCAGCAGCGTCACCGGAGCAAGAAGCTACGCCCTGCGATCGCCAACCCGCCTGCCCAGCGTGGCGATTATGGGTATATCCTCCAGAAGTTTGCCCTAGGTGGTGAACAACTGGAGAGGCCTATGTCCAGCAGTGGACTGCAATAGGCTGATGATGATGATGATTATGTGTGGGTGGAAATATTAACACCGGCACTTCATCTGTGTGCGAGCGCCGATTATTTGCTGAACAACGCAGCCAAATGACCTCTGGGTCGGGTTTCTGCCGGTGAGTTTCCGGAGCTCGTTGGCAGAGCCGTCTTAAGTCTATTCGGCGCCGGGGTGCGGGACTCATCCTGCGCCCTTGTTTTTTTTTGCGTTAAAAATCTTTTGACTCCCTCAATACGGCTACCTCCAGCTCTCATTAGTTCTATTGTAAGGCTCTCGAATGGCTTTTCCGTTTTTGAGCTGCCCAAGAGCGATCTCGATTTCCCCCAACGCTGGCTTCTGAATGAAATATTCATGCACACCGCACCCCCTGCACACCTGAGAGACGGCCCTGCTCATGGGGATTAGGGTTGGGCCGGCATGGCGGTGGCAACTGACAACTTCGTTCCTAATAGTTGCAGCATGATATTATATAGCCTAAAGCCTTCTTCGATAAATGGTCTATTCAACACAAAAAGATTTAAGAGAGGTAGGGCATAGCGAATCTTCGCTCGAATTGAGCCGCCCGTCCGGGGAAGGACCTCCACCCTATAGAATACCGCAGTCAAATGACCTCTGGGTCGTGTTTCTGCCGGTGAGTAGGGTTTCCGGAGCTCGTGGGGGGTTGGGGTTGGGCCGGCATGGCGGTGGCAACTGACAAGTAACTGACCAGTTACTTGCCCGTTGTCACAGCGACTTGGGCTTCTCTTTCGCTTTCCATCAGGCGTAGGGAAGCCATTATGTCGAGCCACTATAAAAAAAAAAAAAAAAAAAAAAATTTTCAATTCGGACCAGTACTTCCTGAGATTAGCGCGTTCAAACAAACAAACTCTTCAGCTTTATAATATTAGTTAAGATTAGTTAAGAGGTAGCTGACCAGTTACTTGCCCGTTAGGGAAGCCAAGCCATTATGTCGAGATACTATAAAAAGTAATAATCTTACCAAGCAAACGAGGACAATAGCGGTTTTCATTGTGAGAAGGTTTTCGGCGGATTCCAGAAAATCGAATTTAAGCTAAACTGACGAAACATCTCTTTATATACCCTTCATACGGCGTAAATATTCAATGTTTACACAGAACTAGCTGAAACTGGCCCACAATTATATATATTGAAGGCAATGGATTGTCTGTATGTATGTAGCATCGGTACACGTTTGCCGATGCTACATAGGTCGTAGTACAGGCCGCCCTCACTTCTCAGGCCAGGTGGAGTGACGATTTGCGCAGATTTAATTTTAAAATTGTGTGGACTAGCAAAACTTTATAGTTGCCTAAAAGGATCAAATTACAACTGGCTACTTTTTTATTTCTTATTTTTTTTTTTTAGGTAATATTTACTGGCTACTTTGTTAGCTTATAATATTAATTATAAGAAATAAGAAATATTTATTACCATTGGACACCACAACACAGCAATAACAAATAGACACAATAAACAACACACAAAAAAAGAGAAGAAAAAAAAAACAAATAGAAACATACATTACAAACTTGCACATTGCAATTACTAGACATAATACTGTCGTGGACATATTTTTAGATCATTTCAAGAGGAATAATTCTTTCATACATATATTTTTGGTATCTTGAACCGTTTACGCAGTGCACGCAACTCTTTCTGCGTGCAATCCATCCGACTTTGGAACCGACTGCCCGAAAACATCCGGAGTGCCCCGAGTAAAGCAGCTTTTAAGTTTAGAGTCCAGAAACATTTTCGTATCCAACATTAACGAAGTCGTCTCACTACTCTGTTGTCGTCCTTACTATTATTTATGTATATTTTTTTTATATGTATATGTGTATATTATATTAATATGAGCTATATTGTATTATATTTACTTTATAACATGTATGTATTTATTTAAGTATTTTTTGTATTTTTTGTTTAATTTTTATCGAACTCTGCAGCACACTACCTACATTTATTTCTGCTTAGCCCAATGGTTGACTGGTAGAGAATGCCTATGCGGCATTAAGTCCGCCTTTTGTACACTCTTTTTATTGTGCAATAAAGTTTAAATAAATACCTAAATAAATAAACAGAAGCCCTCAAGGATGAATAATTTTCTCGTTTTTTTTTACATTTTCCATCATTTCTTCGCTCCTAATAGTTGTAGCGTGATGTTATATAGCCTAAAGCCTTCCTCGATAAATGGTTTATACAACACAAAAAGAATTTTTCAATTCGAACCAGTAGGTCCGGGAGGGACAAATGAGAAGGATTTATGGGGCAATAATACGCGATCCGTTCAACGAACGATCGTTTTCTGTAGTAGGGCCTCTGATGCCAAAAAAGCAATCAGTAAAATTTTTGTCTGTCTATCTGTCTGTACCTATGTTCGTTATAGAAACAAAAACTACTGAATGCATTTTAACGAAACTTGGTACAATTATAATATTCTTCTCATGATGAGGGTGATGAAAAGGGGGCAGGCAAGAAAATAAGAGACGTAACGCCGAATGAAGGAAGTAGTGTAATCAAACAAATAGATTCGAACATATTTCTTTCTTTGCACAAGTGTGGACAAAATATATTTGATTTTACGCTAAAATGCGGAAGATTGAAGGATTCGGTTTCGATTCCCTGTCGGATTTAAGAAATTAACTTTTCCAAGAAGTATTTGATCTTCCAGTCATCATCAGCCTATTGCAGTCCACTGCTGGACATAGGCCTCTCCAGCAGCTCGCCACTTAGGGCAAACATTTGGAGGATATACCCATAATCACAACCCTGGGCAGGCGGGTTGCCGATCGCAGGACGTAGCTTCTCGTTCCGGTGACGCTGCTGCCCGTCATCGGACTGTGGTGTTTAGCTACGCCTTTAATCGCGATGGATAACCATCACGATTGAAGGCGTAGCTAAAAAGGCAACCGACTGGTGGCGATATAAACTGCCACCAGTCGGTTGCCAGCGCCTCGTTTGTTATTCAGCAGTATGCACCACGGGCAGGTGAGGTTGGCTTGAAGCGAAAAAATTATATTATTTATTCATAGGTTGCTCCTTTACATCTCATCATCATCAGGTGGAAGACGATAATTTTTAGAGTCGTAATTTTTCTTGTTAACAACAAATTGTATCTAACGCCTTTCACAAAACACACCTGTGCAAACAAACCAAATTCGAATCATTAATTTTAACTATTACGGCTGTAGAAGCTTTTATGTCAAAGATAGAACGTAACTTGTGTTGTAAAAACTCGTACGATGGCGTTGGAGTCAATAGGCTATTACGGCTAAAATTTGTAATTAGTCCGTCTTTTAGCTCATTCAAAAATAAAAGACCCGTTTTTTTTCCTTTTTTTCATTTAAACAAACGATAGCAAAGATACAAGGCATCAAAAGTTAGGAGTGGGAGTCTTTGACGTCACTCGCTCCCGTAAAAATGCCTCAGCGAGTGACGTCACGCGTAATTTCAACGGGCTATAACTTTGTAATTTTTAGTCTAATTTACAAACAAAACAATACGTGTCTTTTATTTTGAATCAGCTAAAAGTCGGTCTAACTACAATTTTTAGCCATAATAGCCTATTAAGAAACGTGCGAGGAGACTCATTACATTAATAACGACTTACTTTGCGACGCGAGACTGCAAAGTCTGGAACACAGTCGTAAAGTCGGCTGTCTGTCGGTATTCTATCGGTTGCATTTTGGAGAGTGTGCGACGGAATTGTTTAATTTCATTCCTCCTGCCCCTTTTTATCATCGGACGAGCAGGGATACGGCGAATAGGCACCGTTACATGGTGCAAGTTCCTAGGACACGCACAGCGCGTGTAGCTTCTACCTTCATAGTGCGAACAGCTAAACTATGGAACTCTTTGCCGGGCTCCTTGTTCCCCGAGAGATATAATCTTCCGATGTTCAAAGCGAGAGTGAACCGGCATAGCGAATCTTCGCTCGAGTTGAGACGCCCGTCCGGGAAGGACCTCCACCCTATAGAATACCGCAGCCAAATGGCCTCTTGGTCGTGTTCCAGCCGGTGAGTCGGGTTTCCGGAGCTCGTAGGGGGTTGGGGTTGGGCCGGCATGACGGTGGCAACTGACAGGTAACTGACCAGTTACTTGCCCGTTTTCACAGCGACTTTTGCTTCTCTTTCGCTTTCCACCAGGCGTGGAGAATCCAATATGTCGAGCCACTATAATAAAAAAAAAATCGCGAGCTCGCCTGCCCAACGTGGCGATAATGGGTATATCCTCCTGATGTTTTTTCGTCCATGCATGTAGCGCTCCTCTGTTTAAGGTGTCACTGAAAACCAGCGTCGCGGCGCCCCCGCGCCACGACGTATACTGAGTGGCAGCCTATTTGGATGCATACCTTATTGTCCATGTAATTAGACTTAAGTGACGTACCAAATTATAAATATCTATCTATCTATCTACTTATAATAAATCTGTAGAGAGGTCAATTCTGTACATGAAATATTTTTTCAAAATAACTATCAGGGGATGATTAAGTATTGATCGATACTGATGCCAAAAATGCAATCAGTAAAATTTTTGTCTGTCTGTCTGTCCGTCTGTCTTTCTGTCTGTATGTTCATTATAGAAAAAAAACTACTAGACGGATTTTGATTTAAACTTGGTACAATTATTCTTCATACTCCTGGGCAGGTTATAGTATACTTTTTATCACGCTACAATCAATAGGAGCAGAGCAGTGATGGGAAGTGTTGGGAAAACGGGAGAAATTTTTATCATTATGTTTGATCGCACATCACGCGAAAACTACCGCTTGGAATTAAATGCGGTTGTCACCAATGTATTGCTAGAGGTCTAACTAAAAATTTAGGTACCTACCATTTTATGGAAGTCCATTATTTTTGAAACCCGATATTCACGCGTGCGACGCCGCCGGCACAGCTAGTGCTCCAATAAATTAATTTTCATTTCATTTCATGTTTGCACTAAGTAGAGAACAACAGTGTGCCTAGCACGAACACTTTCGAAAAAGTATGCGTAACGTAACCGTAAACAGGGCGATAATTTTCACTACGTTAACGTGCGTAAACGTAGTACCTCTTACGCACGATAGGGGCGCTGTACCAAGTTTCATACAAATGTTTACGGTAACGTTACGCATACTTTTTCGAAAATGTTCGTGCTAGGCACACTGGAGAGTACTATGTCGTATGTATGATGTTGAATGTTCTATCCTTAACACACTTAGTGGTTTCAACATGATATATTTATTTTACATTCTACATTATACCAAAATGTATTGACGTCATTCATTTTGTATAGGAAAACCAAATATTTACTTTGAAAACATTCCTTTAACCTTAAAAATGTAATAAATTAATGTTACATAAAGTACACATAAAATTGTTGAATACTTCCAATTAATGAAGCATGTAAGTTGTTTAATTTAGTATTGCAGAAAAAAATTATAAATTCAAAGGTCAATGATCGAGATTTTATAGCCGCCTTTGAAATAACATACAGTATGTATGAAATTTCAATACATATGTATAATTCGGTAATGAAAATTGCAGACGAAAAGTGGTATATCTATAGCTTAACTTAATATTATAAAGCTGAAGAGTTTGTTTGTTTGAACGCGCTAATCTCAGGAACTACTGGTCCGAATTGAAAAATTCTTTTGTGTTGAATAGGCCAGTTATCGAGGAAGGCTTTAGGCTATATAACATCTCGTTGCAACTATTAGGAGCGAAGAAATAATGGAAAATGTAAAAAAAAACGGGGGAAAAATAACTATTCCACGCGGACGAAGTCGCGAGCACAGCTAGTAGGTATATAAAAACGGCATCTCAGTGGGCCGTCAGGGTGAGGGCGACAGGCGCGGTGGGTTTGTCCTATTGTGCCTGTCGAGTTAACTTTTGGACCTCACGACCGCTTACCGTCAGGTGGAGTGAGGTCATCCCGAACGCTCTTTATACCAAAAAGAATAATCCGACTTCGTGTGCGTTACTGCTTAAAATTGCAAAAATACGTACTTTTTATATGAATTATGTTTTAGTTCGTATAATAGGTTCGAACAGGGGAGGGACAAAAGGGAGGGATTTATGGCGCAAAAATACACGATCCATCGAATGATCGTTTTCGATTTATTAAAGTAGGGGGCCAGAGTTAAATCACCAGGCGAGGAGATTAAAGTCGACTGTAAGTAGTAAGGAGCGACCTATCATCATTTCGCTCCAAGCCACCTCACCTGCCCGTGGTGCATCCTGCCGAATAACAAACGAGGCTCTGTCAAACCGACTGGTGGCGGTAAAACCATTACGATAGAAGGCGTAACTAAATACCACAGGCCGATGACGGGCAGCAGCGTCACTGGAGCGAAAAGCTACGTCCTGCGATCGCCAACCCGCCTGCCCAGCGTGGCGATTATGGGTATATCCTCCAAGAGTTTGCCCTGGGTGGCGAGCAACTGGAGAGGCCTATGTCCAGCAGTGGACTGCGATAGGCTGATAATGATGAATGACTTTAATCACCTGCGATTGTCCGCGTTTATTTACAAATGATTTGTGTTACCAAAAAACAAAGGAATTCAATTACAAAAAATAACGATATTTTATACAAATAAGTACTTTATTTTAACAATAACATGTGTATTTATAATAATTATTAATTATTTACATAGGTGACAACAGTATTGTTGTTTAACAATACAAAAATGTTTAATTAATATTGAAATGAAAATACTCGATACAAGTTTTATGACTCGAAACGAATCGTAGATTTAAATGTAGATTTCCGTGCATTGCCACTAAATAGGCTAAAGTAAATTTCTTCTCGTCTTGTTATTGTTTGTCACACAGCGCCATCTATCGATTGACGGAAGAACTTAAAACCTCCACCTTAAAGAATACCGCAGCCAGATGACCTCCAGGTCGTGTTCCTGCCGGTGAGTAGGGTTTCCGGAGCTCGTGGGAGGAGTTCCCCGGACGGGCGGCTCAATTCGAGCGAAGATTCGCTATGCCCTACCTCTTTTTCTTTCACGGCAAAACGGTGATTTTTAAGTGGAGCTAGTTGAAGGGATGGAGAGTAACATAGGCTTTTTGCCATTTCCTAACATAAGAAATACTTCTGTGACACACCTATCTACATGAACGCGGGCGAAGCCGCGGGCACAGCTAGTTTTGTTATAATGTTCTTTATTAACCGACTTCAAAAAAAAAAGGAGGTTCTCAGTTCGATTGTTTGTATGTATGTATGTATGTATGTTTGTCCGCGATTATCGCGTTTGGCTAAAGCTATTTGGATGCGGTTTTCAAAGAAGTATTTGTTACATTCAGGAGAAGGTTTTAGTACTTTAACCGACTAAAAAAAAGGAGGTTCTGAGTTTGAAGTCAAGTTTTTCCTCCGATCTAACCGATTTTCTTTCTTTCTTATTTAGATACCAGATACCACGATACCGCAGCAACATATAACTTTATTATGTTTACATGAACACTTTTACATAATATATTACATAATAACCTCACGCCTTTATCCGGAAGGGTAGGCAGAGATCACCTCCTTCCATTTGCTACGATCCTGGCACACAACTTTTGCTTCGTCCACATTCATCAATCTCTTCATACTTGCTCGTCGGTTTAGGGTACTTAGTACTTAGTGTTTTACCTTTTTTTAGGACACTTTCTATTTGGTCATGGAATGTCCTTCTAGGTCTTCCCCTTCCAACAGATCCATTCATGCTCTCACTGTATATTTTCTTGGTTAATCTACTTTCATACACCCTCTCTAAATGACCAAATCATCCATGAACATGTTCTTTGAACACTTTTCATAAAATAATCTCATTTAAATATTAATTTTAATTAAAATCCAAAATCAGGCCAACTGTAAGTTGGCCTTTTAGTTGTCACGAAAGTTGCTCCGAAATTATTATTTCTTTGTTGTCTGTCGTAATAATCGTCGTAGTCGTTATTATTATTATTATAATTAAACTCTCTCCTATTATGGCCATAATTGCCGGCAATTTCCGGCTTATATAGTCCAGAATCGTATCTGTTTGTATTACTAACGCCTGGGTTCTGGTTTCCATTATTATTTCTATTTGGCTTATTATTATTGTTATTACCGGTTTGGTATTCACCATTCCAGTTACCATTATTACTATTGGGTTGATTCCAATTGTATTGGTTATTATTTGTGGTTTGTGGATTGCTTGTACTCCAACTATTATGATTATTGTTATTTGTATTCCAACTATTTTGATTATTGTTATTTGTATTTTGAGGACTAGGTGTGTTCCATTGGTTCCGATTATTATTTGAATTTTGTTGGTTGTTTGTACTCCAATTATTTTGATTATTATTATTTGAATTCTGTTGATTGTTTGTATTCCAACTATTCTGATTGTTATTATTATTTCTATTTGGTTTATTATTTAAACTCTGTTGATTGTTATTTCCACTCTGACTGTTTTGGTTATTATTACTTTGTGGATTATTCCAATTAAATGCATTGCTGTTTCCATTATTATTTACATTTCCGGTACTTTGCGGTCTGTTATTATTGTTTTGGTTTCTATTCCCTTGGTTATTTGTTTGACTGTTACTGTTTGTCTGGTCGCCGGTCTTGCCGAAGATCTGTGCTGCTATGAAAGCCTTATGGACTGTGGCGTAGAGACCAGGAGTGTTGGCAGCTCCGCAGGACCTGCCTATAGATGTGACTGCGACCACTCTCCAGACGCAGCCATCTTGAATTTGAGCTGGTCCACCAGAATCTCCCTGGAAATTAGAATAATAGAATAGATATACTTTATTGCACACCTGCAACTTAAAACTAGTAAAATGGACATTAGTTGTACAATTAGGCGGCCTTATCGCTCCAAGCGATCTCTTCCAGGCAACCTTAGGGTAGAGGATAAATTAAACAGACAGGGTGAGGTGAGCTATAGACTGAACAGAAATTGATGATAGTAAAACATAAATATTAAATACATGAGTATTTGTTGTGAAATGGATGAGTTGATGAGTGAAATTGTTATAAATTAAAATTTGTTAATTAATTCATTTATATGTAAAGGAGCGGCCTATCATTAAGATGATAGCAGCCAAATGACCTATGTCATGTTTCTGCCGGTGAGTAGGGTTTCCGGAGGTCGTGGGGGTTTAGGGTTGGGCCGGCATGGCGGTGGCAACTGACAGGTAACTGATAAGTTACTTGCCCGATGTCACAGCGATTCGGGCTTCTCTTTCGCTTTCCATCAGGCGTAGGGAAGTCATTATGTCGTCGAGCTACAATAAAAAAAAACAAAGTTGACAATCTCGCAAGATGGATTATAATCCAACGGTACCTATTTTCAATTTCACGGTAAAATACATACCAGTTTTCTTGCAAACAAAAATGTGTTCTATTCAATTCTATTCAGAAATATATTTCAGGACGTAGTTCCATATTCATTGTAAATATTATGTATAGTTATTTTGGAACTATTGTAACATATTGACATAGCTGGCGAAGGGAATGTGCGTCATAGACATTTGAAAAACACATAATAATAATAACCCAAGACATGCCACGCTGGGCCACACAGCGCCACCTAGCCCCAAACTAAGCCGAAGCTTGTACTATGGGTACTAGACAACTGATAAACTACGCTACGTACTACTTTGTACGTAGTACTTAATACTTCCATGATGAATTGTTACAAAGGCGAAAGTTTGTGAGTGTGTATGTTTGTCACTTCTCCACGTCTAAACGGCTGGACGGATTTGAATGAAATTTGACAGGAGAATATGGTCAGGAACATAGGCTACTATTTTTTCTAAAATTTCCACGAGAACTATTTATGACTGGCTCGATGGGGACCTCTGCCTTCTGAGCCAAGGGTCGTGGGTTCGATTCCTGTACAGTACAAACATTAGTGTTCATGTCTGTTTGTATTGGTCTGGGTGTTTAGGTAATATATATATTATTTTATTGGATGTAAGGGTGTAGGGAATGTAAGGGAGCGGCCTATCATCTTTTCGCTCCAAGCCAACCTCACCTGCCCGTGGTGCATCCAGCTGAATAACAAACGAGGCGCTGGCAACCGACTGGTGGCGGTATGACCATCACAATTAATTAAAGGCTTAGCTAAATACCACAGACCGATGACGGGCAGCAGCGTCATCGGTGCGAGAAGCTACGCCCTGCGATCGTCAATCCGCCTGACCAGCGTGACGATTATGGGTATATCCTTCAGATGTTTGTCCTAAGTAGTGAACAACTGGAGAGGCCTACGTCCAGCAGTGGACTGTAATAGGCTGATGATGATGATGATGATCCAATAGTTTCGTTTAAGGTGAGCGCCATAACATCCCTGTATAATATATTATACTTTGCTCACCTGACAGGCGTCCTTTCCCCCCTGCTTCTCCCCAGCGCAGACCTGGCTCTCCCGGGACGGTCCTTCGGGCATCTTCCGGGACACACCGAGCACCTGTCTACACTCCTCAATGTCCCAAATAGGGACGGACACGCTTCGGAGTTCGAGGGATAGATTCCCACCTGGAACGAGGACGATCATGTTTCATGTAATGTAATGGAAAAATGGGATGTAAGGGAGCGGCCTATCATCTTTTCGCTCCAAGCCAACCTCACCTGCCCGTGGTGCATCCTGCTGAATAACAAACGAGGCGCTGGCAACCGACTGGTGGCGGTATAACCATCACAATTGAAGGCGTAGCGTCACCGGAGCAAGAAGCTACGCCCTGCGATCGCCAACCCGCCTGCCCAGCGTGGCGATTATGGGCATATCCTCCAGATGTTTGCTCTAAGTGGCGAACAACTGGAGAGGCCTATGTCCAGCAGTGGACTGTAATAGGCTGATGATGAATGGAAACTTGCTGACCACCAGACGTAAAGTGATCTGAGAGTTTTAGTCTCGAGAAGAAGAGAATAGGTATGAGTAATATTAAAGTTTATATGTGCGTATGTCGTTATTTTTATCGACCACCAATTTTAAGAGTTTTGACTGATACAACCAGTCAAAACCACTTTTGACGGAATAACTTAGTCGAAAGTACTTTTAACCAGCTCAATTGGGCAAAAGTACTTTTAACTGTTACTTTAGTTAAATGTATTATTGACCAAAGCATATGGTCAAAAGTACTTTTGACTGATTTTGCTAGTCAATAGTACTTTTGACTGGTTAAGGGTTCTGACTGCAACATATACTTATAATAAATCTGTAGAGAGGTCAATTCTGTACACGAAATATATTTTCAAAATAACAATCGGGGGGTGATTGGTGATCGATACTGATGCCAAAAATGCAATCAGTAAAATTTTTGTCTGTCTGTCTGTATGTTCGTTATAGAAACAAAAACTACTCAACGGATTTTAACGAAACTTGGTACAATTATTCTTCATACTCCTGGGCAGGTTATAGTACAAGTACTTTTCATCACGCTACAATCAATAGGAGCAGAGCAGTGATGGGAAGTGTTGGGAAAATGGGAGAAATTTTTATCTGTATTTTTTAACCGACTTCAAAAAGGAGGAGGTTCTCAATTCGACCCGTATGTTTTTTTTGTATGTATGTTACACGATTTTTCCGCCAATTATGAATGGATTTTAGTGATCCTTTTTTTGCTTGGTAGGCCATCATTCAGAGGTGGTCCCATATAAACTTTACCAAATTGACTCAGTGGTTTTTGAAAAAAAAACATCAAAAAAAAAAAACAAAAAAATGTGGTATTTATTGTGGCTGTAGTCTTGAAGTCGGTTTTTTTTTTCAAACATTGTTTCCTTTGTAAATTAGACCAAAATGCCCTCTCCGATCGGGATCATCACATGACGAACCTATATGGGTTCCGTTCTTTGCCATTGGGCATTGGTCGAAGTGCTAGTAGGGAAAAAAAATGTTTGACGTGCAAAAGAATTTACTTGTAAATCTACCTAAAAAAAAAAAAGTTGTGGTACTAGAATAAATGTACAGTTGCTACAGTAATGTGTGAAGCACTGTTCAGCCTTTTTTACAGTAGCTAGACTTATGGCTTCTCTACGCCTGATGTAAAGCTAAAGAGAAGTCCGAATCGCTGTGACAACGGGCAAGTAACCGGGGCCCTACTACAGAAAACCAAAACGATCGTTCGTTGAACGGATCGCGTATTTTTGCCCCATAAATCCCTCTCATTTGTCCCTCCCGCGTTCGAATATACGAACTAAAATTCGTCAACGTCGATTTTCAACAATTTAATTGATCGTTTTCGTTTTCTTTAGTAGGGCCCCAGTTATCTGTCAGTTGACAACGCCATGCCGGCTCAACCCTAACCTGTAAACCGTAATAGACCACTATATATATAAGTTCCAAGCCGGTTTCGGCTACAGTGACCGTTTCATGGACTGCTATGCCTATGACTGATGCATTGCCCTCCTATGCGCCCGCCAGTGACTAGCGTAACCGACCTTGGTTTTGAAGATGCGGCCACACTGCGGGCAGGTCAGGACGCCGTGGCGGTAATGGTAAGGGACAGCTGCAGGTTGTCTTGCCTTAAGTGCGTCACGCTTGGCGTCCAAATCTTCCCTCCTTTTGCTTTCAAAAGAGTCCACGCTTTGCATAACGAGGCGTCTCCACCCTGGTCTATTTTGTTTGGGCCATCTCCTCCCATGTCCCAGGGTCTACGCCACAGTTCCTCATATGCCGTTTTTGTTTATCTTTAGACTACTATAAGATGAAGGTAGCTCACCTATCGTAGTCTGCCCCATCCAGTGATGATCACGGGTTCTCCGACTCCCGGAGGGTCTCCGAGGCACGCGGGCCTAATTACTTGGGAAAACCTGCAAATTAAATACAAACTAAATATAATATTCATTAATGAAAGAGCTCGGTGGCCGCCGCGGTCTTGTTCGCTTAACCAATGATCGCAACGTTGTGCAACCATTGGCGCGGTCAATCCGATGATGGGGTGACCAACATTTGACACCGATTTCCTCCGTGCTTCGGAAGGCACGTTAAGCTGTTGGTCCGGGTGCTATCTTTACCAACTCAGATAGCAGTCGTCACATCATATCAGAGATGATGATAACTCTGACGCCCAAACCGGGAATTGGGTATAGCTTACCCTAAGTGTTGCGGAGGTCTGATGGCAGTCGCTCTGTGTTAAAGCTTAGCCCTCGCCAAAATCTCTCAGTTTGAGAAGCCGACCCTGAGACATTCGGGAAAAAAGGCTAGGATGATGATGACATTCACAAATATACCATCATTTCGCTCCTAGTCAACCTCACCTGCCCGTGGTGCATCCTGCCGAATAACAAACGAGGCGCTGGCAACCGACTGGTGGCGGTATAACCATCACGATTGAAGGCGTAGCTAAATACCACAGACCGGTGACGGGGCAGCAGCGTCACCGGAGCGAAAAGCTACGCCCTGCGATCGTCGACCCGCCTGCTAGCGTGGCAATTATGAGTATATCCTCCAGATTTTTGCCCTAAGTGGCGAACAACTGGAAAGGCCTATGTCCAGCAGTGGACTGCAATAGGTTGATGATGATGATGATACTAATATTATGAAAAGTAAAGATTTTATTGTTTGTATGTTTGTTTGCTTGAATTGAATAAACTCCGAAACTACTTGACGATTTAAAGCGTAATCTCTTGCAATTTTGACTAACTCGGGTTCGATTCCCGCACAGTACCTACAAGTAAACATTTGTGTTCATGAACATGTTTGTTTGTATTGGTCTGGGTGTTTTCTATTTGGTATTTATTTACAAAAAAAAGTATATTAGTAAGTTTATCAATTGTCTAGCACCCATAGTACAAGGTTTGGCTTAGTTTGGGGCTAGATGGCGGATGGCGATGAGTGGCCCAGCGTGGCATGTCTTGGGGTTATTTATTTATTAATTTACTAGCTGTGCCGGCGACGTCGCACGCAGTGGATATCGGGTTTCAAATATTAATAAACTGACTTCCATAAAATGGTACCTAATGGTTTAGTTAGACCTCTGGCAATACATTGGTGAAAACCGCATTTAATTCCATGCAGTAGTTATCGCGTGATGCTCGATCAAACATAAGATTAAGATTTCTCCCGTTTTCCTAACACTTCCCATTACTGCTCTGCTCCCATTTATAGTAGCGTGATGAAAAGTATACTATAAACCTGCCCAGGAGTATGAAGAATATTCGTACCAAGTTTCGTTAAAATCTGTCCAGTAGTTTTTTTTTCTATAGCGAACATACAGACAGACAGACAGACAAAAATTTTACTGATTGCATTTTTGGCATCAGTATCGATCACTAATCACCCCTTGATAGTTATTTTGAAAATATTTTCATGTACAGAATTGACCTCTCTACAGATTTAATAAATAATAATAAATAATAAATAACCCAAGTCATGCACGCTGGGCCACACAGCGCCACCTAGCCCCAAACTAAGCCGAATGCTTGTACTATGGGCCACTAGACAACTGATAAACTTACTTACTTACTTCGCTGGCTCAGCGATCCGAAGTGGATCTTGGCCTCCGACTCAAAGCGCGCCACCTTTTTCGGTCTTGAGCCAGGTCCACCCAATCGAGCTCGTTCAGTGCCTTCAGGTCCCTGGCGACTTCGTCCTTCCAGCGATACCTCGGGCGCCCAACTGGACGGCGTCCCGTAGGTTTCCCAAGGTATGCTTTTTTGGCAGCACGATCCTCCCCCATTCTCTCCACATGTCCCAGCCAGCGAAGTCGGCAAGATTTTATGACCCCAATTATGTTTGGCTCGGCTGTGAGATCCTCTATCTCCTGGTTGTACCTAGACCTCCAATTTCCGTCCTCCCTTTGATTGGTCCCAGAATCTTTCGTAATATTTTCCGCTCCGCCACCAGAAGTTGATTTTCCTCCTTCAGCGTCAGCGTCCAGGTTTCGCATCCGTACGTTAAGATTGGTCTGATCACTGTTTATAGACGCACATCTTTGTAGTCCTGCTTAGCAACCTAGACACCAGTACTCTGTGGAGGGATGCGGAGCAATCTTAGTGCGCCTGCCACGCGAGCGTCGATTTCGTCCTCCCTCTGGTTAGTATCGGTGATAGAGCATCCCAGATATTTAAATTTCTCGGACTCCTTTATATGTGACCACCGTGTACCTGCAGATGTTTCCTCTTCGCTCTGACGTTCTTGTAGCGCTTCATGTGGATATATTCTGTTTTCTCACGACTGATTCTGAGACCAACCCTTTCCCCTTCCTCCTCCAGCTTCACAGCAGCTTCACCAAGTCAACTTCACGTTGCGCAAGTAATGCAGGTCGTCGGCATACCCCACCACCTTGTGTGTGCCATTCAACTCTACCCCTACATCAACCTGTAGTACTTTTCGAATGATGTATTCGAGGGCCAAGTTTAAATAGAAGTGGGTGACAGCGCGTCTCCCTGCTTCAGACCTGTGACTACTTCAAACTCCATGTGTTAAATCACCTCCCACCCTGACTCTCATTTTGCTAACTCCCGTCGCAGCCCTCACGATTCTTACAAGCTTCTTGGGGATTTGGAATGATTCAAGTATTCGATACAGAACCTCTCTGTCGATACTGTCATAAGCCTTCGTGAAGTCCACAAACAAGATGTGTACGTTTTGTGCAAATTCCCATTTCTTTTCCAAGATTTGCTTGAGCAGAAAGATTTGGTCAACCGTACTACGACTCTTGCGGAAACCGCATTGATAATCACCTAAGATTTGTTCCGTGTAGGGCTCTAGCCGGGACAGGAGTACGTACGATAGTACCTTGTACGCCGTGGGGAGCAATGCAATCCCTCTATAGTTGTCACATTTCTTTCTACTTCCTTTCTTAAAGACAGGACAGATAACTCCTATATTCCATTCCTCAGGCTGTTGCTCTTGTTCCCATATTTTGCTAACTAGCTTAAATAGATGGAATTGCATCGCCTCGCCCCCGTATTTCCACATTTCTCCCGGTAGCTGGTCTATCCCTGGAGATTTATGGTTCTTAAGCCTTAAAATCGCTCTGTGCACCTCGTCAAAGGTTGGGGGTCCCTCATCTGTGTCGTTTGTGTTGGGATCCAGCGTTACAAGACTTTCAACCGGTGGGCAGTTAAGAAGCTTCTGGAAGTATTGGCGCCACATAGACTTTTGCTCTTCTGGGTCCGACACTAGATTGCCGTCGCAGTCCTCTAAAATCTGTGCAGATGGTTGGTACCCCCTTTTTGGCTGTTTTTACCTCTTGATAGAAATTCCTGGTTTCACCTGATTTAATCAGCTTTTCCATGTTTCTCAGGATTCCCGTCATATGGTCTCTTTTTGCCTTTCGTACAGTCCTCTTGTACTCCCTTAGTGACTCCCTATACTTGTCATTCCAGTTGCCATCCTGCAGCGCCAGTATCCTGTTCTCGCTTTTCTTTTGCCTCGCTGTTTCACACTCTTCTGTCCACCATTTCTTCTTTCGTTTTATCTTTCTTCCCAATACTTTAAGTCCTGTGTCTTTGACTATTTCCACAGTTTGTTGCCAGATATCATTAATATCTACAACTTCTTCCAGTTCTTTAAATCTATTGGTGAGTTCTAGGTCAAATTCTTTCCGTGCCTCCATCTCTTTCAGTTTGTCTGTATTGATATCCGCCCTTGTTGGTAAACTGTTCAACTTGCCTACTGTGGACTTTATCTTAGCTTTTACTTTGACACCTACCAAGTAATGGTCGCTATCGCAGTCTGCACCGCGATACGTTCTCACATCGTGCATCATGTTTCTATGTCGGTTATCTATGATACTGATAAACTTACTTAGATACATTTTTTTTTGTAAATAAATACATATTACACATAGAAAACACCCAGACCAATACAAACAGACATGTTTATGAAGATTTATTATAAGTATAGAAGATAAAAAAAAATACTTACGTCACAGCCCTAACCAGCTTCACCAAAGCCACATCGTAGTAGGATTTCGGTCTGGAGTACTTCGGATGGCGGACCACGCTCAGGACCTTGACCACGAGCGCGCCGGTGTCGTCCATGTAGCTGGAGCCGAGCTGGACCACGCGCGGAGCGCCCCTGGAACGAGGAGTTACTGTCAACGCCATCTAGCGGCCAGTTGTGGTACTAGGATAAATGTAAGTTGCTACAGTGATGTGTGAACTGGAGCCGAGCTAGACCACGAGTGGAGCGCCCCTGGAACGAGGAGTTACTGTCAACGCCATCTAGCGATAAGTTGTGGTACTAGGACTGTGGTACTTAACAAATATTGTATTAATGTATGACATCAAATAATTATGTATATTTTTGAAAGAAAGGCAAAATTGATGAGTTTCTTGCGGCACTTCTTCTCATCAGGCCTCATCCTTATCACTTCGAAGTGCTAGTAGGGAAAAAAATGTTTGACGTGCAAAAGAATTTACTTGTAAATCTGTTTGCAGAAATAAATTAAAAGAGGTCCTTCCCCAAATGGGCGGCTCATACGAAGATTCGTTATGCCCTACCACTCCTCGCGATCCGTCCGTCAAACGATCGTTTTCGATTATTAACTAGAGGCCTATGTCCCGAGACTGCGATTGGCTGATGATGATGATGATATGATGATGATGATATGATGATGATGATAATAATAATAATACTAAGGCTAAGGCCCGCATCTCAGTTAGAATACCCATCTTGCAAGATGGAGAAAAATAACATCAAAAATATTAATAAAATAGTTTATTTTCTCTCCACAATACATTCCAATATTACAGTACAATATTATACACACAAACATAATTATATTGTGGGAGACTGGAGTCTGAAGTAGGCAACAAATCTGCTGTATCTCAGAACACCAGGCCTCCACCCTCCAATAGTATTTCAAGTTAAGTATAACAATTATTATAGTCTAATGGGTATTCTAACATAATGAAAATAAACTTAATGATAAAAATTTTTTACAGTTCTAATAAAAAATAAAATAAAATGATAATGATATGATGATGATTCACAGGAGAGTTATACTCACGACACTACAGCATCATCCTTCTCCTGGGAGGCGCAGTGGCCAGCTGTGAGTACGTACTGCTCGCTCACGAGGGACCCCCCACATTTCCACGAGTATCCTCCCCCCTGGAAATGAAACGTATCTCTAATTAGAAATAGAAAATCCAAACCAAAGTTATGAGGGTTCAAATAAATAAATAAATAAATAACCCAAGACATGCCACTGGGCCACACAGCGCCACCTAGTCCCAAACCAAGCCGAAGCTTATACTATGGGTACTAGACAACTGATAAACTTACTTAGATACTCTTTTTTTTTCGTTTTTTTGTAAATAAATATTTTATTTATTTATCTTACATTATACTTCACCATTACAGAAACATGTTCCAATTCGGTAGCGTAATCAATAATCTTAATCCTATTATATTATAAATATTTAAAACTAATTACAGACAATGTACATATTATACATAGAAAACACCCAGACCAATACAAACGGACATGTTCATGAACACAAATGTTTGTACTGTGCGGGAATCGAACCCACGACCCTTGGCTCAGAGGGCAGAGGTCACTACCAAATGAGCCATCAAGCCAGTCCATATAAAAAAGTTACCTGCACATTAGTCCAGCCAAGCAGAGCCATATGGGGGAACTCCTCGATGCTGACTACCTTCCCCCCCACCACAAGAGGTACCGTGGTGGGCGCGCAAACGGACACATTAACTTGCACTGGCTCGGGAGAGGGGAGCAACGGGATGGCTTGCACCCTCTGGATGTTCAAGGATTTGTATTTGTCGCACACTGGAAATAAAAATTATAAATCAATCATCATCATCAGGATGTAAGGGAGCGGCCCATCATCATTTCGCTCCAAGCCAAGCTCATCTGCCCGTGGTGCATCCTGCCGAATAACAAACGAGGCGCTGGCAACCGACTGGTGGCGGTATAACCATCGCAATTGAAGCCGTAGCTAAATACCACAGACCGGTGACGGGCAGCAGCGTCACCGGAGCGAGGAGCTACGCCCTGCGATCGCCAACCCGCTTGCCCATCGTGGCGATTATGGGTATATCCTCCAGATGGTTGCTCAAGTGACGAACAACTGGAGAGGTCTATGTCCAGCAGTGGACTGCGTAGGCTAATGATGATGATGATGAAATGATGATTATAGGCCTATTGCAGTCCACTGCTGGACACAGCTTCTCCAGTTGTTCATTCGATCTTTATCAAACACTAGCTGTGCTCGCGACTTCGTCCGCGTGGAATAGTCATTTTTTCCCCGTTTTTTTTACATTTTCCATTATTTCTTCGCTCCTAATAGTTGCAGCGTGATGTTATATAGCCTAAAGCCTTCCTCGATAAATGGTCTATTCAACACAAGAATTTTTCAATTCGGACCAGTAGTTCCTGAGATTAGCGCGTTCAAACAAACAAACAAACGAACAAACTCTTCAGCTTTATAATATTAGTTAAGATTAAGATAAAAGGTAAAACACTAAGTACACTAAGTACTAGTTGGCCGGTGCAGAGCCGATTTGGTGAAATGGGGGTTTAGCGAGGAGGCAGGGGCCAGCTGCGACTGTGGTGAGCCTCTGCAAACTATGGAGCATTTGCTCTCCTGTCGGATGTGCCCCACCACATGCACAGTTAGGGACCTACATGAGGCGACCGATAGCGGTATTCAGGTCGCTAGGTTTTGGATGGGCACTATATATTTAATAGAGCGGGACAGTATTTCACGCCGACCCAGCGCTTACAACTTTATAAAGCACAGGTCCGGCCTGATATGGAATACTGTTCCCACCTCTGGGCTGGAGCACCCCAGTATCAACTCCTTCCATTTGACCGAATCCAGCGTAGAGCTGCTCGTATTGTCGATGACCTGACCCTGTCTAGTCGACTCGACTCACTGGCATTGCGAAGAGACGTTGCATCCATGTGCGTTCTCTACCGCATCTATCATGGGGAATGTTCTGAAGAATTGTTTGGTTTACTGCCTGCAGCGGAGTTTCATCACCGCACCACACGTAACCGACTGAAATTCCATCCACATCATCTTGATGGCTGGCGATCCTCGACTGTACGTTTTATGAGGAACTTCTTGCCTCGCGCCTCGGTTTTGTGGAACCAACTTCCTGCGGCAGTCTTCCCGAACAGCTACGACTTGGGAACCTTCAAGAAACGAGCGTATTCATATTTAAAAGGCCGGCAGCGACCCTAAACTCGGTTAGAGCTGCGGGTGTCCATGGGCGGTGTCGACTGCTTACCATCAGGCATCACACTTGCTCGTCTGCCGCCTCTCGCATAAAAAAAAAAATATATGATTGCCATTGATACGAAAAAAAAACTGAGTACCCTAAACCGACGAGCATGTTTGAAGAGATTGATGAATGTGGACGAAGCAAAAGTTGTGTGCCAGGATCGTCGCAAATGGAAGGACGTGGTCTCTGCCTACCCCTCTGGTAAAAAGGCGTGGCGTTATGTATGTAACAAAAAAAAAGAATAAGGATAATAAGAGGGCATAGCGAATAAGAGAGGTAGGGCATAGCGAACAAGAGTGGTATAGCGAATCTTCGCTCGAATTGAGCTGCCCATCCGGGTAAGGACCTCCACCCTATAGAATACTGCAGCCAAATGAACTCCGGGTCGTGTTTCTGCTGGTGAGTAGGGTTTCCGGAGCTCGTAGGGGTAAGGGTTGGGCAGGCATGGCGACGGCAGCTGACAGGTAACTGACCAGCTACTTGCCAGTTGTCACAGCTACTTGAGCCTCTCTTTTGCTTTCCATCAGGCGTAGGGAAGCCATTATGTCGAGCTATTATAAAAAAAAATGAATTCAGTCGAATTGAGAACCTCATCATTTTTTTGAAGTCGCTTAAAAGTATACTCACTTTTCTCAGACAAACTAATATATCTCCGCCTCTCAGCGCTGCTCATCCTATCTTCATCAGGCCCCACCAACACTTCGGGACTTGTATCAGGATCTTCAGGGTACCTTATAGCGCTAGCATCAGTAGCTATAGGATAAACAGCAAAAGCATTGGGTGTAGGAGGCCTGTTCGTAATAGGAGGCCTATTAACGTCCACATTTGCAGGCCTAACTCCAGGCCTTTGAGTGAAACTGTCATAATTGCTATTATAATTAGGCCTAGTCGTAAATGTGTGCTGTTTTGTTGTAATCCGTCTAGTAGTTCTTTCTGTGTAATAATCTACATTATTTGCAGTGTCTTCATAGAATTGTCTTCTGTTTTGACTTTTGTTCTTATTACTAGCTTGTATTCTTTGGTTAGAATTGTTTTTATTTGTTTTTCTTAAAGGTTTTGATGTTGTGTGGTCTATATTGTACAGTAAGCTCTGTGTTGTCTTCCTTTTAGGTTTTGTTGTGGTTCTAACATTATCTTTCAGTTCGGTGTTTTGGGTTTTCTGTCCGTCGATTCGTCTCCGACTTGCGTCCTGCTTGGGTTTCGCGAAGTCTCCGAAGAAATCGAAGGTTGGTCTTGCTGTAGGATTGTGCAGGTTTGGTTGGAAACTTTGGAAGAGATCTGGAACGAGAGACAGCGGAGTTAGTTGATTGTCGAGACAACAGGAATGTTTTCAGGGTCAAAATAATTGGAGAGAAGAAAGAAAAAACGTTTATTAGAGTCACATCTTAACTAATATCATAAAGCTGAAGTGTTTGTTTGTTTGTTTGAACGCGCTAATCTCAGGAACTACTGGTCCGAATTGAAAAATTCTTTTTGTGTTGAATAGACCATTTATCGAGGAAGGCTTTAGGCTATATAACATCACGCTGTAACTATTAGGAGCGAAGAAATAATGGAAAATGAAAAAAAAACGGGGAAAAAATAACTATTCCACGCGGACGAAGTCGCGAGCACAGCTAGTATAAAATATAAACAAGGGAATAGCTTGTTTATATTTTATATGCAGTATTAAGAAATAATATGATAGCAATGTGTTTTGCGACTTGATGCTGACCGTAGGATAATCAGACAAACAGTTTTTTTATAATTAGGTGTGTACAATTTTTTTTTGTAAGAATATTCAATGACAGGCAATTTTTAACTGTTTTATTATGTTAATTATCCACCGTGACTTTTAAGTATAACAGATACTAACCACAAAAATATTTTGCTTGTTTTGAACCCAACTGGTTTTGAGATCGTTCACCGCTAAGCCTCATTTTTTTCCTATAACATTCTAAAACCTATTACAATAACCTGTTTAAAGGGTTCGGATATGTTCACTTATAAATAAACTAGCTGTGGCCCTGCGACTTCGCCCGCGTTTAACCCCTATTTTACCCCTTTAGCGGGTGAATTTCGAAAAATCCCTTCTTAGCGGGCGCCTACGTCATAAATGTAACCTACATGCAACATTTCGTTGCATTCGCTTCAGCGGTTTCGGCTCTGCGTTGCTTGTTCAGTCAAGACATGTTATTTTATATATTTAGATAGATATTAGCCCAATACATGCCGCGCTGAGCCACACATCGCCATCTAGCCCCAAACTAAGCCGAAGCTTGTACTATGGGTATTTTAATTGCCTGATAGAATTTTTATAGCAAATGCGCTTGTTATAAGAATAGTAACAGAATAATTCAAAGTAAGACGCGCTGAAGAAAATTAGCGCCGGGGTTTTTACTAGGGTCACTGTCTTTTGACAGATGCAAGGGTAGGTTATGGAAGGCAACAAGATTGTAAATAAAAAAAATTAAACCTACTTCAAGAAAAAACACAAACGACCATAACTAAAAAGCGAAAAGTAACGTAAGCAATTATCTCCTTATTACATATTATATGTATATCTATAATTATTTAAATATTACAAATATCACTTATTTTTGGAATCGGTGCCAGCCTCTAGGTACCTAACATAGACTGTTGTTGCATGACGCGTGCCGCCGGCAAATCCACACGACAACATACATTTACCTACTTGTTTGGCTAGCACCGACTTCAAAAATAAGTGATAATTGTAATATTTAAATAATTATAGATTATAACCTCCTCCTTTTTCGAAGTCTGTTAAAAATATTTACCTAACAATCATTTAGATTTCGTTCCTTTAAAAAGCTGAGACCCTACTACAGAAAACGAAAACGATCGTTCGTTGAACGGATCGCGTATTTTTGCCCCATAAATCCCCCTTATTTGTCCCTCCCGTGATCGAATATACAAACTAAAATTCGTCAACGTCGATATTCAACAATTTAATTAATATAATAGAACACGGGAGGGACAAATGAGAGGGATTTATGGGGCAAAAATACCCGATCCGTTCAACGAACGATCGTTTTCGTTTTTTGTAGTAGGGCCCCTGGTCATAGACTTTATCGATAAGCTTGTTCTAATTTGATAAGTTTTAAATTAAGCGCGGAGGTTTTGTGCTAGTGTGTCTGTCGACCTAACATTTGGACCTCACGACCGCTTACCATCCCGAACGATCTTTTTATAAATAAAAAGTTTAATGTAAGGTCGTGTGTACTTAACAAACAATGGCTTACCATAAAACTGTGCATTGATCCGTATTGTCAAAGTAAGCAGTGACAGTAATATGAGGATTCGTCGCTCCATGTTCTCATTATCTGAAACAAACATAAATCTATAATCAGTAGCGGCGTTAGGGTAGGGCGAGGCTGGGCGACCGCCCGGGGCGCCGGATAAAAAAGGGCGCCGCAGGCGCCCTTTTTTATCCGGCCCATTGTCTTGGTTCGAGGAATCCCATAATTAAGCGAAAATACTTTATGTTGGCAACACTTGAATTTAACGAAGTATACAATTGTTCGTTCGGAATTCATTTTATCGGGAATCCCCGATCATGAAACACACATTGCCTATCTCTTTTTAACCAATTGATTTATCCGAAGCGAAGCGAGGAGCGGGCTGCTAGTTATTATAATAAAGAGGTAACATTTTATTATTTAACTAAATGTTGGGCGCGGGGCGGGCGGATAAATATGTGGCTTCTAAAAATGTCTAATTCCCATACGTTGATGATCGTGATTTTTTCGTACAAATCTGTGGACTCTCACAAAACACAAATATTTTGCTGCCTTATCAACGTTAGCTTAATTTTACGACCTTATTTCTATACACGGGAACTAAGTTCGAAAAATATAAGTAAAAATTGCTATCCCGAATATAGCGCGTGTTTGTTATCCTTTTTAGGGTTCCGTAGCCAAAATGGCAAAAACGGGACCCTTATAGATTCGTCATGTCTGTCTGTCTGTCTGTCCGTCTGTATGTCACAGCCAGTTTATTCCGAAGAGCTGTAAGAGCTACATAATTAAAATTTGGTACGTAGATGTATTCTGTTAACCGCATTAAGATTTTAAAGTAAAATCAGAAAAATTTTTGGGGTTCCTCATACATGGAACTGAAACTCAAAAATGTTTTTTTTCATCTAACCCATACGTGTGGGGTATCTATGGATAGGTATTTGAAAATGATGTTGAGGTTTCTAACATCATTTTTTTCTCAGATGAATAGTTTGCGCGAGAGACTCTTCCAAAGTGGTAAAATGTGTCCCCCCCCCTCCCCGTAACTTCTAAAATATGGGCACTATAAAACTGAAAAAAATATATGATGTGTATTACTATGTAAACTACTAACGAAATTAGTTTTAATGAAAATCTAGACAGTAGTTTTTTTTAAACATCATAAATCAAATTACCAAATTTTTTTCATTCAATCAGTGGTACGGAATAGGGATGTTGCAGATGCCGATATTTTCACATCCGCGGATACGGATGCGGATGCGGAGTTTAGCGGGCTCACATCCGCGGATGCAGATGCGGATGCGGATGTATAAGATATTATGTAAATAAAGTGTATCCATGAAGAATTAAAACAATGACAACGTAATTATTAACATTTTTATTGTAATCAAACATAATTAAGTACTTATTTTTATGTTAAAAATATAAGTAATGTATAATGTTACTGAACACCTTCTGTTTTTTATATCAGTAGTTGAATTTAAAAATAGGAGCATTATACTTGATGAAGAGTAGTATTGCCGCCTTTTCTGGTTCTAGTCTGTTATAGGGATGTTGCAGATGCCGATATTTTCACATCCGCGGATACGGATGCGGATGCGGAGTTTAGCGGGCTCACATCCGCGGATGCAGATGCGGATGCGGATGTATAAGATATTATGTAAATAAAGTGTATCCATGAAGAATTAAAACAATGACAACGTAATTATTAACATTTTTATTGTAATCAAACATAATTAAGTACTTATTTTTATGTTAAAAATATAAGTCATGTATAATGTTACTGAACACCTTCTGTTTTTTATATCAGTAGTTGAATTTAAAAATAGGAGCATTATACTTGATGAAGAGTAGTATTGCCGCCTTTTCTGGTTCTAGTCTGTTACGCAGTGGTTCGTAAATTAATCCCGCGCTACTAAATAGTTGTTCGCTAGGAACACTGCCCGGTGGATTTCTTATTTACACACTGTATCACAATAACATTAAAAATACCTATTTATCTTTATGATACGATAAGTAGTTCACTTTCACTTCACAACGCAAACAAACACGTATTTATTCACGTGCACTTTCAAGGAACAAACAAATGATGCACTAGCGAAAACAAATAAACGTGTCGAATCTTGTCACTATAGTATTTTTCAGATAGGATGGGTACGCTGACACTTGGGATTTGAAGTTTATAGTCATGTGGTAAAATGAAAATCGAAGGTGAAAAAATCGAATTTATGATTTATCGATTTCATTTTGTATGGAGAGAGAATCGATTCCGAGATAATCAAAAAATGCATGATTTAATAAAAAAATATTTATTTATCATCCAAAATTATGTAAAACTAATCATCAGATCAATCTGAGTTTAAAGAATCTCTCCATTCTTCATTTTACATAGATAATTATTTGAATTACGATTAAACCACCCATTTAAATGTAATATCTCAGTCGTGTTATACATGATTTTACACCAATAACTGCTTATTCTTTATTAAGAAATTTAAATATTACATAAAATTTATACAATAGTTGAAAAATCGCGAGCGATTTTTCGATTAAATCGGTATTATAACGATTTCAATGTTTCAATCCCTATGAAAATACGTTTCAATTTACGCATCAAGCATTACTGATAAAAAATATTTAATGAAATGAAAAAAATGAAAAAATGAAAATGATTTGTCATAGAAATTGCGTAAAAAGGATTCGTTGACAAGTGTCACTGATGTGTCAGCGTACCCATCCTATCTGAAAAAGACTATAATTTCTTCGCTCCCATTGGCTATTGTCACGTGCGACCGGCACGCGTCAATTACCGGCCCCGCCCAATTTCTTTCTTGTCGCTACTTGTATAAAATTCGCATCCGCATGAACATTCGCATTGATTAATGCGGATGCGGAAGCAGATGCAGATGTCCAAAACAATGCGGATGTTCCGCATTTGCGGATGCAGATGCGAATGTTCGCAACATCCCTGGTACGGAACCCTACGTGCGCGAGTCCGACTCGCACTTGGCCGGTTTTTTTTTTGTTTCACCAGGGAGAAATGCAGTTTACGCATACCCGCTGCCCGGGGGAGCAGCAGGTTATGTGGGACTCGCTCCGCGTCGGCAGAGAATACCCACTAAAAAACCCTGGTTGCCACCGTCAAATGCGCCTTGGGTTGTGGCGACACGGGTCCTTCACCATAACTCCGTGAAGCCACCAGCGCTCGTCTGCTAGGCAGACTCGGCTTGGCCCCCCCACTTGGGGCAGCCTAGGGATCAGTCCTGTAAAGGACGTCTCCCTCCTCCAAGGACGGGGTTCGTGCGATACGTGGCCGACACCCCCGTGCCGACCTCGCGGAACCCCGTCGGGCGTGCAGCCGCCGCCGCAGGGTGGATTTTTATTGTGGTTTTCTCCACTTGAGCTCGCGCCTCCTGGTCCCGACCGAAGTCGGGATAACAGGCGGTTTTTTAATGTGGTTTGCTCCACTCCGGCCGGCCAATTAAGGCAAGCCCCCTGGTCCCTCCTGCGAGGGGAAACAGGTTGCCCGGCGAACAATCCAAAATGGACCTATCCGATGGCCACGAGAACCGTGACCGATGGACCCGCCGAGCCGCGGTGATACACCGCCATCCCACGCCCTCAGGCAACGTCTTCTACCAAAGTGATATCCTCGCTCAATAGCGTTTTAATGTTTATTATTAAGTCTTAAGTTTTCACGATTCATACAAAATGGCAAAAACGGGACCCTTCTAGATTCGTCATGTCTGGTCTGTCTGTCTGTCCGTCCGTATGTCACAGCCAGTTTATTCCGTAACTATGAGAGCTACATTATTGAAATTTGGTGCGTAGATGTATTCTGTTAACCGCTTTATGATTTTAAAATGAAATCAGAAAAAAATCTAAAACTTTTGTGGTTCCCCATACATAGAACTGAACCTCAAAATTTTTTTTTCATCAAACCTGTACGTTTGGGGTATCTATGGATAGGTATTTGAAAATGATGTTGAGATCCCCCGACATCATTTTTTTCTAAACTGAATAGTTTGCGCGAGAGACTCTGCCAAAGTGGTAAAAAGTGTAACTTCTTCTCGTAACTCCTAAAATATAGGCATGATAAAAGTGAAAAAAAATATATGATGTGTATTACTATGAAAACTACTAACGAAAATTGGTTTGAACGAAATCTAGACAGTAGTTTTTTTTTAAACGTCATATATCAAATTACCTAATTTTTTTCACTTAATCGGTGATACGGAACCCTACGTGCGCGAGTCCGACTCGCACTTGGCCGGTTTTTTCGTATGGGATTGAATTGAAGTTGGAGGGCGCTGTCGAAATCTCGCCCAGGGCGCTGGTAGTGTTAAAACCGGCACTGTCTATAATATAAAAAATGAATCACAAAATGTGTTGGTAAGCGCATAACTCAACACGAGGGATGTAAGGAGCAACCTGTCACCTTTCGCTCCAAGCCATCCTCACCTGCCCGTGGTACATCCTGTTGAACAACGAACGAGGCGCTGGCAACCGACTGGTGGCGGTATAACCATCACAATTAAGGCGTAGCTAAATACCACAGACCGATGACGGGCAGCAGCGTCCACCGGAGCGAGAAGCTACGCCCTGCGATCGCCAACCCGCCTGCCCAGCGTGGCGATTATGGGGTATATCCTCCAGATGTTGGCCCTAAGTGCGAACAACTGAGAGGCCTGTGTCCAGCAGTGGACTGCAATAGGCTGATGATGATGAAGCGCATAACAAACAATGCCTTTATTATGTTTCACCAGGAGAATGCAGTATACGCATACCCGCTGCCCGGGGGAGCAGACGGGTTATGTGGGACTCGCTCCGCGTCGGCAGAGAATACCCACTAAAAACCCGCCGGACCAATTTGGCCAATTCTTTTTTAAAATGTTCGTTGAAGTCTAAGGATGGTTCATACGGCGAGAAAAATTCAAATAATTGCAACGAAACAACCGCGGGTTGTTACCCGAAGAGTACACTGCGGGGCGCAGCGAGTGTATAAAAAAATGACTGGCTCGATGCTCATCTGGTAGTGACAGAGGTCTGAGCCAAGGGTCGTGGGTTCGATCTCCGCACAGTATAAACATGTGTGGGCTGAAACATGAACTGTTGGTATTGGTCTGGGTGTTTTCTACTGTATAACTAGCTGTGCGGGCGGCGTTGCACGCGTGAAATCGGGTTCAAAAATAACCGGACTTCCATAAAATGGTACTACAATTTTAAGTTAGACCTCTAGCAATACATTGGTGAAAGCCGCATTAATTCCATGCAGTAGTTTTTGGGTGATCCGCGTTCAAACTTACAGATAGAAATTTTTCCCGTTTTCCCCAACCTTCCCGTCACTGCTCTGCTCCTATTGATGTAGCGTGATGAAAAGTATACTATAACCTGCCCAAGAGTATGAAAAATATTGTACCAAGTTTCGTTAAAATCCGTCCAGTAGTTTTGTTTCCTATAACGAACATACAGACGGACAGACAGACAAAAATCTTACTGATTGCATTTTTGCTCAGTATAGATAGAAGAAAGAAAGAAAGAAGAAGGTCTTGCGAAAACCCGCAATGTGGTAATTTATTAATTACGCAATATATTTACTACGTAAACATATTTATGTTATGCTAATTAAGTGTTTATAGTCGTGGGAGAGAGACAACAATTGAGGAATGGATCATTTTATTGTTAAATTATTTAGATACTAGCTGTGCCAGCGGCGTCGCACGCGTGGATATCGGGTTTCACAAAAAAACGGGACTTCCATAAAATGGGACCTAAATTTTAAGTTACACCTCTACCAATACATTGGTGAAAACCGCATTCAATTCCAATGCTGTGGTTCACGCGTGATGCGCGATCAACATGCAGATAAAAATTTCTCCCGTTTTCCCCACAACTACTTCCACCACGGCAAACATCTGGAGGATATACCTATAATCGTCCCGCTGGGCAGGCGGGTTGGCGATCGCAGGGCGTAGCTTCTCGCGCCGGTGACGCTGCTGCCCGTCATCGGCCTGTGCTATTTAACTACGCCTTCAATTATAATGGTTATACCGCCACCAGTCGGTTGCCAGCGTCGGTTGTTATTCGGCAGGATGCACCACGGGCAGGTGAGTTTGGCTTGGAGCGAAAAAGATGATAGGCTCCGTTATATCCCTCTCTCCTCTGTCCCTGATGCCCTCTTAGTATAATGGTATTTTTGAATCTATAGCAACTGATATCCATTGTCCACACGCCCTATTAAAATAATTACGACGATATTTCGAAAGCCTAGTGCAGATCTATAGTAACACAAACTGTAGCTGTATAATGTTTAAATTACTACGACTAACTAAATGTATGACGATGATAAACGTCTAAAATCATAATAAATTCTAATGTTATACGGAAACATCCCACGCAGTAATTGATAAATTAATTTAACGCGAAACAAATAAAGATATTTGACTGACTCGATGGATCATTGGGTGAACCTCTGCCTTCTGAACCAAGGGGCGTTGGTTCGATCCCCGCACCCGCACAGTACCACATTGTGTACATGAACATGTCTTGTTTATTGGGTGATTCCTTGGTAGGTATAATGTATTCACAAAACAAAAATATCTAAGTTAGTATATACAACATAAACCCCTTAAATCCCTTACTATCTATTAAAAAACCGCATAAAAATCCGGTGCGTATAACAATAACAATAACAAAGAACAAAATGTTTATTTTCTTAAAATACATAGTGATACAAATAGGTGGAATCAATGTGGTAACCAGTAGGTAGTATTAGCCTGCTGGCAGGCGTGCAAATATCATACATAGGTATTAAGTACCTACCTCAGTATACTATAATTATAGTGTGGCAAAACATTGTACTATAATGCCTAATCATACTAAATAAAAATTAAATCGTCCATAAATTCTTTATTTATTTATTTATTTATTTAAACTTTATTGCAACAAAAATGTACAAAAGGCGAACTTAATGCTAGGAGCATTCTCTACCAGTCAACCCTTGGGTCATGCAGAGAGCAGATTTGTTGTGCGGTGAGTGTACAAATGGAAACACAATAAAAGAAAATACATTATTTATATAAAAACTAATATATGGAAATATGCTAAATAAAGTAAGTATAATATACTTAAACATATAAGAGACATATACATATCGTACTTAAATAGACAAATATATACCATGTACTTACAAATATTACTTAAATTATAAACAGTACATAGACATGTACATACATATATAGACATATAGATAATATTACATACAAATCATAACAACATACATAAATAAACTAGTCAGGCAATTAAGTGTCAATTATACAAGCTAAGCGGAATGATTCAAAGGTGTTCACCGTACTCTCCTCATGAACAGTTCCTTAGTCTGCCGACGATTAATCTTACTGGCAGAGCGTTCCACAGCCGGATGGCTTGCACAGTAAAGGACTGAGAAAGAATTGAGTGGTGAAGAGGGACAGAGAGTGAAGGTTGTTAGAAGAACGGAGAGATAGGTCATGAGATTGGCATAAAAGCTGAAAAATGGTTTTTGAGGTAAGAGGGGGCCAAAGGATTAAATAATATATTAAAGAGAAGACAGAGAATACGAGAATTTCTACGCTGACGTATGGGAAGCCATTTAAGTTGGGCGCGATAACTGGAAACATGATCGTATTTACCGTAGTCCAAAGACGAATCTGATGCAGTTGTTCAGGAGACGATCAAGCTTGTTTAAGAAGGCAACAGAAAGGTCGGGTAACAAACATCAGCGTAATCGATGATAGGAAGAATAAGAGAGTGAACTAACATGAGTTTCGTGCAGAAAGGCAGAAAAAATTTAAAACGATAAAGGCTCCTCAAACATGCCACTACTCTACGGCTGACCCTCCGTCACCTGGGCAGTCCAGGTAAGAGCCGAGTCATGTATAATCCTAATTCCGCACTGACTCGCAGTACGGAATATCAGTACCGTCATACCGGACCGGTGTAAAATCATGGCTACTAAGTTTAGAGAGTAGTCTGGAACTCGCGACTATAATAGCCTGGCATTTAGTGGATTACCGAGACACCAAAATTGTTAGACCAGTCTCTAATACGTCCCAGGTCGGAAGTTTCATTCACAGCGTCAGTAACTCCTCTACGCGCGCCGAAGTGTAAAGTTGTAAGTCGCCGCATATAAGTGATAGGAGTTGTCCAGCTGAGGCGTAATTTAGTAGTTAGTTATGTAAGTAGTTAGTTAATTTAGTAGTAGTTAGTTATGTATTTAAAGAAATTAACATCCTAACTGCTGGCATCACAGTACATATTTGACTGCATTATGGTTGTACGTAAGAATATACATTTATATAGTAAAAACTCAGATCTTCATCAGTTCAACACTAGAATTAAGAGCAAACTTGCTGTTTCCAATCTCAGGCTTCGTAAAACTGGTAACTCATCATAGGACAAAGTGTAAAAATGTTTAACAAAATACCGCAAAATATTGTTGATCTACCTTACCATAGATTTAAATCTCGCATTAAGTCCATTTTAATGTCAAAAGGTTATTATAAAGTACAAGATTATATGGATGACAATATTACATGGACATGATAGTCTGCTCGCTTGCGCTTTTAAAACGATATTATTGTATTGTATTATATATTTTAAAAAAGGCTAACTGTTGAGTTTGTTGCGGCACTTCTTCTCAGCAGGCTACCACGTCGAAGTGCTGTAGGAAAAAAGTTTGACGTGCAAAAGTATTACTAGTGAATCTATTTGCTGAAATAACTATTTTAATTTATTTTTTTATTTTATAAGATTTATGAAAGAGAGAAAGAACAGGAGATAGAATACCACCCTGCGGCACGCCAGTAAGCAAATTAGCCCAATCAGAGCTACCAGCCTGTACTGCAACGGATTGCTGACGGCCACGAAGGTAGGAGGACATCCATTCAGAACGGAGTCGGAGAATTTAATGAGGTTAGCACAGCAAGAGAAGGTCGTGGTCCACTGTGTTGAAAGCATTAGAGAAATCGATCAGGACGAGAATAGTGAGCTTAGAATTGTCCATTGCCACCCGAATATCATCACATACTTTGACAAGGGCTGTCTGGTACTGTGGGCGGATCTGAAGCCAGACTGGTAAGGATTGAGCAGGTTGTTTACGTTAGATGTGAGGAGATTGTCTTCAATACGCAGGCTTCAGCTACTTTGGAGAGAAAGGAAGATAGAGATGGGACGGTAGTGTTTCGGTAAAGCTGGATTCGGATTTTGGGCAAAGGGGTGGACCAACACACTTTCGCCAAACATCTGGGGAAATTACCAGAGTCCAGCGCAAAGTTTGTAAGAAGGGAGATCACTGGCCAGGCAGTAGCTCTAAAAGTTGGAATAATCATAGCCGACAATACCATCAACACCCGTTGCCGTAGAGTAATTGATAGTATAGTTCTCTTTATCTCGCCTGAGAAACCGATTTAATGCTTAGAAACATTTTTGTGATAACCACTTCGTGGCTGCAAGTTTTGAATAATTTTTTTTTCTAATATATGAATGAAATGAGGCAATTTATTGTATAGAGGTTATGGACATATTGTAGATGTTTTTTTATAAATAAATTTGTTACTCGGAGTATTGTACAGCAAGTTGGTTATATTAGGCGTAATGATCTTGTAGGACACATCCGAGTATTTTTTATAATGTGAATGGATGCTGTTTACACTAACCAGCAGGACCTACACGTATGTACATTTAAGGAATATCTCTAAACATACATAGGGACAGACAGACCACAAAGGCGTGTTTGTTTTAATTAAGTATTGATATAGAACTACTTATATGTAGGAATATTCGTGATTTTGGGGAATCACTTTTAAAAACTTAATTAATATTGTATCTACCCTAACGTAAGCCAATTAGATGTCATGCCAATTATCCTCGAATACAAAATATTAGTAAGCATTAAAACGTTACCAAAACAAGACTATTAAGTAATGTGTCCAATGACGTCCGAATCAATTAATAACTAGTTAAGTGAAGCGACCCTTAGGGTGCCCAAGCCGCAGACGCACACTTTTGTGCGATAGAGTCTGCGTCCTAGACATTTGTATGGGTGGAGAGCCTTCCAGCTCCCCAACAGAGTCCGGTGATGATACATAGGCCGCCCTGGGCCATCATAGTCCATTTAGAAAAAAACAAAAAAAATCCGAGACATTTAAAAAGGAGCGTCTAGTCTGTCGACAGAATGATCTAATAATGTGCGTCGTGTCGGTGAAGTCTGTGAAATATCCCGCGACAGATATTGGCGCGTCGTGTGCGTCTTGCATATATTGCAAAAAAGTGCGTCAACGGATAGTCTGTCGTCGCGCTGCCCCATATGCTGTAACGCACACGGACGCACAAAAATTCTGTCGCGGATATTTCACATGACTCAACGCACACGACGCACATATTAGATCATCTTGTCGACAGACCTAGACGGCCTCTTTTTAAATGTCTCAGAGACGCAGACTCCATTCGCACAAAAAGTGTGCCGTTTGCCTGCTGCCCCTAATAAGCAAAAAAGTGCGTCACGGCTAGCTATAGAAATGCTACATATAGCTTACCAAGTTTATCTATTGTGTACGGTTTTCAATTATGTATTTGTATAATTATATTTTTGTTAGAGTATACTTGTGTATAATATGTATATATATTATTTAGTATTATGTAAATTATAATAATTATGTAGTATATTTATTAATAATTTTATTTTATTTTTATATATTAGGTATTATATTCCACTGTGGTTTCTCTTTGAACACTCACCGCACATAAATCTGCTCTTCTGCATGACCTAAAGGTTAACTGGTAGAGAATGCTCCTAGCAATTAAGTTCGCCTTTTGTACCATTTTGTGCAATAAAGTTTAAAGTATAAATAAAAATTGTCTGGTCGTACTTGCGTTGCCCCTATAAAAAAACAAGGAGATTTTATGTTTTTAACCATGTTTGAGCTACTTACTTTGAATAAGGGATATTTCCAGGGTCAAAATAATTTATTACATACAATAAATTAGTCCTGTGTTTTGTTTTATAAAAATATATTGGACACATATTTTTTTCTTTTTTCATTTAATACAAAAAATACAAAGATACCAGGGATCAAAATGTGGGAGGTCTTGTGACGTCCCTCAGTGGTGAAAAAAACTCCCACTCTGTGACGTATTTTAACGGGCTATATCTTTGTATTTGTGGGTTCTAATTTACAAAAGAAGAATACGTTCTTAATTTTTTAACAATAGAAAAGTCGGGACTAA
>CM062106.1:8156935-8179876 GCA_031163375.1 Conogethes punctiferalis | reverse complement strand
CATATATTTCATTAACTTACTGTACCGTCATTCGAAGCCTAAACAATGAGAGAGGCAACTCGATTTGACGACGCTGTGGCGGAAATAGTGCTTAATTTGACTAACAATTCCCCCGACGTATCCGGTACAATATTTCTCTAAACGTCCACCAGGTGGCGAAGTTGAGCTGTTAGAACGGAGCCATTTTAAAATCATTTGGTGATTCGTTTTTCGAACTGTGCGGACGCACAACGGACAGTTGTGTTAGTGCTATACTGCGTTCAAAAAACGTGAGTACATTATTTTATTCCTGCATGTTTAACGGTGTTACCGTTCGATTTTTCTTTTTATTACAGTTATTGGATATTGGATTCACGAATTTTTTTGAAAGATGTGGCTATCTTTCTGCCCTTCTAGTGAATCCATTCCCCCGAGGAGGCGTCGGTGAAAATAAAGGCGTGTAGTGTGAGGCCATAAGGCTAACCGACTTAAATAATGTCCTGTTGGTTTTAAGCACAAGCTGGTTGTGTAATTAATAGCAGATTTTATTTTTGCTTGCCTACCGACGCCTATGCTTCCAAATAGAAACGACGAGGGAAATTCAGATTGAAATCGATTTATGTATACTCATTAATGTAATTACGCCCTTATATGCCGCATACCTGCTATGCGCTTAGCCTATATATATGCTTAATTTCAGTTTTACATTTAATAAACGTTATACCTATGAGTATGTACGGATACCTAATGCTTCGCAATCTGAAATTCAAATGTTACGAAGCAATGGTAGTTGCTTATTTTTTATTTTAACTCAACGACACTATATGGGCCGTAATTACAATAAAATATCGGGCGATCTATTGCTACATATTTACATGCCGCTATATACCTGAATATAACCGTGAAAAGGGCGTAGTTCTCTTCGTTAAGGAAGCTGTTAGCCGAGATTTAAATTATGTTGACTAGCCGCCGACATACCACTACGTAAGTGTATCGGTTGGAGGCATTGCTACTTTTCAGCCTACTCGGCAGTTCAATATAAAACTCTGGAGTGACTGCTACCTGCTCTCAGTCTCTTTATGGCCCAATGTATGCAAAGCATATTTGCATTAATAGCCGTATTGCACCCCGATGTGAATGCGAAGTTTTAGCCTACTGTATAAGGCAGTACAAAAATACAAGCGGGCCTGCGCGCAAGCCAGTCCGTCAAATATAAGAACCCGCGCAGGGTGTCTTTTCAAATTTAAGTCAAGTGACTATTTAGAACCAGCTTGTGCATAGCATGTTTGCACATTAGGCGCATTGCGCTCTGCTGTGTATATAAAGTTTTAGCATATACTACAATGCAATATAAAGATTATGATGGGGCTACTGCACACGGTAGTCCTTCGAATATTTGATGCCCGCGCAGGGTTTTCAATTTTAGAGTCAAGCGACTCTTTAGAACCAGTTTGTGCAAAGCATGTTTGCACATTGGGCGTATTGCGCTCTGCTGCGTATATAAAGTCTTAGCGAGTGTGTGCAAGCGGGCCTGCGCGCAAGCCAGTCCGTCAAATATAAGAACCCGCGCAGGGTTTCTTTTCAAATTTAAGTCGAGTGACTATTTAGAACCAGCTTGTGCATAGCATGTTTGCACATTAGGCGCATTGCGCTCGGCTGTGTATATAAAGTCTTAGCATATACTACATTGCAATAAAAAGATTCAAATGGGGCTACTGCACATGCTAGTCCCTTGAATATAAGATACCCGCGCAGGGTTTTCAATTTTAGAGTCAAGTGACACTTTAGAAGCAGTTTGTGCAAAGCGTGTTTACACATTAAGTCTTAGCCTATGCTACAATGCAATGTAAAGATTCAGATGGGGCTACTGCTCATGCTAGTCCTTCGAATATAAGATACCCGCGCAGGGTTTTCAATTTTAGAGTCAAGTGACTCTTTAGAACCCGTTTGTGAAAAGCGTGGTTGCACATTAGGCGTATTGCGCTCCGAGGCGTGTATAAAGTTTCAGCCTATGCTAAAATGCAATACAAAAACTTTAATGGACCTACTGCAGAATCTAGTCCGGCGAATATAAAATACCCGCGCAGGGTTTATAAATTTTAGAGTCCAGTGACTGTTTAGAACCAGTTCTTTGCAAATCGTATTTGCATGTCAGGCGTATCGCGCTTCTATGCGTATACAACGTTTTAGCTCGTGCTACAACGCAATACAAAGATTATATCAGAACTACAACACATATAAGATACCCTCGCAGGGTATTTCATAGATTTTAGAGTCTGAGACTCTTTTAGAACGAGTGTGTGCAAAGTAACCTGGCATATCACCAGATACAGAACATACCAATGTTGCATCCGATGCGTATACAAACCCTTGCCCTAGCCTTCGGGTCTATACAAAAATTCGAGCAGGTGATCTGCGTCGACTCATCGAATAGCCCGTTCAGGTTTCTACGCTTCAAGAGTCAGGGAGACTTGTGGTGCAAAGCACGTAATGGCGCAAACGTATACAAGCCTTACCACTACCTTTGTGTGGCATGCCTATCAGGCCATTGTTAATACTTCGCCGGGATCGAATTATCCTTGGTATGAAAATTTATACGACGGGTTTGCGCAAGCCAACCTGACTCAAAATAAGGTTACGCTTCAATACTCTGCAAGGGCAAGATATCTACCGATCTAACCTTATACTTAATATATGCTCATAATGACCAATTCTATTCTATATTGGAAAAGCGTATTGGCATATTCTACCCATTCCGCGCTTTATTCCACAACGCCCCAAAGGGTGGCTCATCCATAATGTGTTGCTTACTACAAAAGTTACCCAAAAGCGTGGTGCAAAGCCATCGCCAATATAAATACTCCAAGTCCTGGCAGGGCTAAGCCTGAGTTTAAGGTTAAAGCTAGCAAGAATCAATTTAATCATATCAAAAGTTTTCGCTCGAAGCGAAGTTTGCTTAAAGTTTCTAAAGCATTTCTAACGTATTGGCGTATTATATTTGTCAAAGATACCATGGCCCAATACCGATCTATGTTGTTCTGATTGTGGAATCTTATTGGAATATAGGCCTCCCATGTGTGTGCTAGTGCTCGACTATCGAAGTAACAGTCTCGAACCTATATTACCTCACTCAGTTAAAATGAATGTACAACTTCAACATTCAACTTTATTCATAAATATAATTCTGAATCAGCCCGTGTCAGTCCACTGCTGGACTTGGGCCTAATGTTCGCCACCTTGATCGATTTTGGGCCTCTCGCATCCAGCACTTGCCAGCCGTCCTGCGCAAAGTCGTTTACCTGGCCTGAGGGCCTAGATACCTATAAATCTGAACAAAATGGAACTTGAATGACAAATTCGGCACATGTAAGACTGCTAAACAATCATGGTTTCTATTTCTAAGCTGAGACCGGAAGGATCCCTCTCCTAAACGAAATATCTGGTCTATTGAGACACTAGCCATTAATAAATACATTATTCCCCTAATGGGGTTATATCGGAAACGACATAGTAGTTACAAAACTGCAATAATCAAGTTTGATCAAAGTACCGGTACCAGTAACGTTATAGCCACCGGCGCCGCAGAGCTAGCGCAAGCCAATGCCCAAGTCGTTGACTAGCAATATGCCACGGTTCTAACTAACACTCATATAACATCTTCTTAACTAATACAAGTCTTGATTGGCGCGTCTCAATGAGACTTGATGGTTTTTCAAGACTTCGTCTCGCTTTGCGTATTCCTGGTTGGAGCCAACTCAAGCAGAACTTTCACACCAGTTGTAGCTGACAATGTGAACATTCCCAGGTATGGGAAGGGCCCTTACCATTTCCAGTTCCTAGTGAATTGTCGCATTCAATCACAGCGAACAACGCAAACTTCTAAAGGTGCTACAAATTTGTCCACCGCTGAAACCTATAACTTGTATACTTGTTGATTTTAATTAAAGCAGTTGTTGGAATGCCTGTTACCGCACCAAGATATAGTTTTCTGGCTCGCCCAATGGTTGGCTGGAACAGACTGCCCCAGGGCATTAAAACCGGCATTTGTACTTGTCTTTGTGCAATAAGATTAAA
Source organism: Conogethes punctiferalis (assembly GCA_031163375.1). NCBI lineage: Eukaryota > Metazoa > Arthropoda > Insecta > Lepidoptera > Crambidae > Conogethes > Conogethes punctiferalis. The sequence continues at coordinate 8,175,823 of CM062106.1, read as the reverse complement.
TAAATAAATAAGCCTACTCTGATAGTGTAGCACAATGGTAGCCAACTTGATTGGACCAAAGATTTACTTACTTCGTGCGACATATTAATTATTATTACTGACTGCTGGTTATATATATACTAAGTAATATAATTGTTTATATGTATCAAATGTTTTGCTATACCCTAACAGGGTCTATATTCTATACTAGATAAAAGTTGTTTAATTATGTACGAATATAGTTGCAAATAAATGAATATGAATATTACTATAATCATACTAATAGCCACGATCTACTGATTGGCCAACCCCGGTGTAGCATTAATATGCTAATGGATAATTATTTGTCTAATGACAAACTATTCTTAAATTCTAGCTTTCTTTTGCTTTTAGCAAACAAATATTCTATTCTATTCTAGTCTGCTAAGCTTCTCGCTCAAAACAAAATAGGAACAAATAAAATTAATAGTTTGGTTATTAAATCACTATACAAATTGCAATGATTTCGATTCAAGGCAGTTTCAGAATATGGTGGGTCTGTTGTCCTATGCCACTGGCTTCCGCTACCCACCTAATGCACTGTGTTTTTGTATGCATGTTGACTAAGGTGTAATAGTATATTGACTAAACTTAGGTGGAAATATCGCCATCGCCCAATGACAGCGATGATGATAGTGACTGACTATTTTGTTAGTACCTCGCCTACTTTGGATTGTATATAGGTAGCTGTTTGTATGTGTGTAGCACAAACAGCTGTGATCTGTTCAGTACAATAGCTGAAAACTGCCAATCATAACCTGTGGTTAATCTAGGCCGGTCTGAAAGACTGGATTTTAGCTGGATTAATGTCTATACGTATACTACTAAGCCAAACGAATACTACTGTTTTCCTCCATTCATTACATATTATGTACAAGAAATTAGACCTCAACAAACAACGTGGTATCTGCTATGGCCCTTCTCATAGCAAATTAATAATTATAACTGACAATTACAAATTGTATGTTATATAACTTTAACGGCCAATTTCTTTACATACCTACTTATATCCTATTGGCATTTCTATCTCATCAGGTAGATTAATGACAATGAATATTTTTTGGTTTGACCGTTATGTCCTATTCACCGCTATTAACTGTCGTACGTGTACACAATACAAAAACTACTAGTCATTACGTTATTGTAATTGTACCTGTTCCATTACATTATAGCAGTATTAACCATATTATCGGGTCTTTTACCATGTTATATATCACTTTATACCTTTAGACACTTTACTACTTACACTTACGTATTAGTGGAACACTTCAGGTGTTGTTGGAATGATGATCTATCCCTGATTGCGTTTACTCGCTTTAATACATTTAAACATATTGTGATACATTCTTAAAAACATCCACCAGGCGATATCAAACATCCTCTCATTGTTTAGGCTTCGAATGACGGTACAGTAAGTTAATAATGGCGTTTTACCTTACAATAAAACGCTTATTAACGTCTTACCTCATTCGAAGCCTATTTTTAAAACTGCCTGCTGGCAAATGAGATCACAATGATTTTAAAATGGCTCCGTTCAAACAGCTCAACTTCGCCACCTGGTGGACGTTTAGAGAAATATTGTACCGGATACGTCGGGGGAATTGTTAGTCAAATTAAGCACTATTTCCGCCACAGCGTCGTCAAATCGAGTTGCCTCTCTCATTGTTTAGGCTTCGAATGAGGTAAGACGTTAGTAAGCGTTTTATTGTAAGGTAAAACGCCATTATTTACAGAATTGATCTCCCTACGGGATTTATTATATACTTTCATAAGTATATGTAGATTAAAATGTGTTAAATGCCTGTTAAATTGAAAATTATTCTATTGTCTTTCATTTTATTGAAGGTTAATTAGCACATGAAGCTCATTCTCTTATGTTTGTTGTTCTACATTGCGATTTAATTAATTTCACCTACGCTTGATAAAGCTTCGATGTTTTGCAGAATCTCCTTCAATTAATTTAGAGGTCGTTGCCGACAGGAATGAGACAATAAATTGTTATTTAAAATTTATTTATTTATTCGTGTTTTTTTAAATAGTAGCACAACATGATGGTGTCGCTACGCCTGATGGAAAGCGAAAGAGAAGCCCAAGTCGCTGCGATAACGGGCAAGTAACTGGTCAGTTACCTGTCAGTTGCCACCGCCATGCCGGCCCAACCCTAACCGCACGAGCTCCGGAAACCTTACTCACCGGCAGAAACACGACACGGAGGTCATTTGGCTGCGGTATTCTATATGGTAGAGGTCCTTCCCCGGACGGGCGGCTCAATTCGAGCATATTCGCTTTCCATTGCCTAACCTCTTTTTCTCATGTGGCAAGTTCTTGAAATTCACTGCATTCTGCCGTTGGACATATAAAAAATATAAAATATATTTTCTCCTATCTATCTATACTTATAATAAATCTGTAGAGAGGTCAATTCTGTACATTAAATATATATTCAAATAACTATCAGGGGATGATAAGTGATCGATAATGATTCCAAAAAGGCAATCAGTAAAATTTTTGTCTGTCAGTCTGTCTGTATGTTCGTTATAGGAAAAAACTTCTCAACGGACTTTAACGAAACTTGGTACAATTATTCTTCATACTCCTGGGCAGGTTATAGGATACTTTTCATCACGCTACAATTAATAGGAGCAGAGCGGTAAAGGGAAGTGTTAGGAAAACGGGAGAAATTTTTATCTGTATGTTTGAACGCGCATCACCCAAAAACTACTGCATGGAATTGAATGCTGTTTTCACTAATGTATTGGTAGAGGTCTAACTTAAAATTTACGGAACGCATTCCGTTGTTTTGAAAACCGATATCCACACGTGCGACGCCGCTGGCACAGTTAGTATATCATAATGTAATATAATATTTGATGACTAGTTTGTTTAGTGACAGTAAAATCTTCATCTTCGTTTTGTCTCTCCACCGTCGGATAGCAGAACAGATTAGAAAAGAAATGAAAATCAAATCAAAAATCTCTTTATTCACTAAGACAAGCACATAAAAATCATCAATATTGAACATTTGCTCAATGGCTCATTTGGTAGTGACCTCTGCCTTCTGAACCAAGGGTCGTGGATTCGACCCTCAAACATTTGTGTTCCTGAACATGTCTGTATTGGTCTGGGTGTTTTCTATTGTAATATGTATTTATTTACATAAAAAAAAGTATTTATAAGAAATAAGAAACTTTTATTACCCACAAGGATACAACACATCGACACAACATATAATTTATTTATTTATTTATTAAGGAAACACACAGCACATAATATTACATTTACATTAAACATAATGAACTACACATTGGCAATTAAAGTTTCCACTGCTAGTTTTCACATTAGACAATGTTGAATAGGCAGCAAACATACAATTCAGCCATGAATGGAGGATGAGGTCCTCTTAACGCTAAATACATTTAAACACTTAACTATCTTTATTTTTATTTTTCAAGAAGCCACGAAAACGCCTTTTCTCCTTGTCAAAAATGTCGATGTGGTCAAAAGAGGTATTTATATTATATAAAATAGAAACGAAAATGAAATACACAAGAAAAAAAAATTAAAACGATCAAAACGCACACAAAACTATGGCATTGTTGCAACGTCCAGAGTAAAAGGGCCTCACTCAGCATATAGCCGTGGCTCGCGCTGGAGCCACGCAAGACATTTAGTAAGTTTATCGGTTGTCTAGTACCCATAGTACAAGCTTTGCCTTAGTTTGAGGCTAGATGGCGCTGTGTGGCCCAGCGTGGCATGTCTTGAATTATTTATTGATACAGTAAATTAAAAGGGATTAAACTACCACCGAATACGGAATGCTATTGAGAAGAAGTAATTACAAAATCTTTCTGTATGATTCAATTAATCTAGTCAATATTCGCTTTTATACGATTCAAGATACGTTTGATATAGGACTCCGCCTTATGACTCCCCCGTCCACGTGCCCTCGCGCTTCCACGCCCCCTCCCCCAGGAGTGGATAGTTCTGAAAAGAAGGAAGACACATTAAGTAAGTAAGAGAGGTAGGGCATAGCGAATCTTCGCTCGATTTTTTTTTAAATATCAGACAACATCACGTACATTGCTCCGATCCCAAAGTAAGTAGCAAGCTCTTGTGTTATGGGTATCAGAACAACGAAGGTACCACAAATAAATACTTAAATACAAATATAAACACCCAGACACGGGACAAACACAAGTGTTCATCACACGAATATTTGTCCCGGGTGGGAATCGAACCCACGACCCTTGGCTCAGAAGGCAGGGGTCACTACCAATTGAGCCACCGAGCCAGTCGAAATTGAACCGCCCGTCCGGTGAAGGACCTCCCTGTAGAATACCGCAGTCAAACGACCTCCGGGCCGTGTTCTGCCGGTGAGAAGGGTTTCCGGAGCTCGTGGGGGTTAGACTTGGGCCGGCATGGCGGTGGCCAGTTACTTGTCCGTTGTCACAGCGACTTGGTCTTCTCTTTCGCTTTCCATCAGGCGTAGGGAAGCCATTACCTCAGTATAAAAGAAAACAATATAAGTGAAGGTTTTCTGACACAAAAAGATTAACACAACCAGAGATTTAAGATAGAAGGACAAAATAGAAGAGATACACAAAACACAAAAACAAATCGTGACTAAAAGAAGATCACAAACACATTAGAAAGCAAACACAACGGATTACAGATACATGGATATCATTGTGGGATGTAAGGGAGCGACCTACCTACCTTTTCGCTCCAAGCCATCCTCACCTGCCCGTGGTGCATCCTGCCGAACAACAAACGAGGCTCTGGCAAACCGACTGGTGGCGGTATAACCATCACGATAGAAGGCGTAGCTAAGTATCACAGACCGATGACGGGCAGCAGCGTCACCGGAGCAAGAAGCTACGCCCTGCGATCGCCAACCCGCGTGCTCAGCGTGGCGATTATGGGTATATCGTCCAGATGTTTGCGCTAAGTGGCGAAGGAGGCCTATGTCCAGCAGTGGACTGCGATATTGCAGTCCACTGCTGGACATAGGCCTCCTCCTCAGGAGGACATGTCTCCAGTTGTTCACCTCTTTGGGCAAACACCTGAAGGCTCTACCCTTTAATCGCAAGCGTGTTGTGTATCTTGGGCGTAGCTCCTCGCTCCGGTGACGTTGCTGCCCGTCATCGGCCTGTGGTATTTAGCTACGGCTTCAATCGTGATGGTTATACCAGTTGGTCGCCAGCGCCTCGTTTGTTATTCGACATGATGCATCGGGCAGTGAGGGCGCCTTGTAGGGAAAAGATGGTAAGTCGCTCCCTTACATCTGATATTGAAGGACACAATAAAAGGGTTCGTTAGATAAACAATTGAATTACCTATCTTACATCTTTTACAATATAAGCCGGATCACAATAAATACAGCCTACCTATGTTACTTAAAAGGGATGTTTCCGGGGTCAAAATATGCACATTTTATTAAGTCCATATTTTAGAATAGATTATAAAATATTGGACACGTACTTTTCCTTTTTTCATTTAAACAAAAAATAACAAAGATACAAGACATCAAAATGTAGGAGTGGGGGTCGTTGACGTCACTCAGTTGCGAAAAAGCTCCCACTGTTTAACGTCACGCGTAATTTTAACGGGGCTATAGCTTTGTCATTTTTGGTCTAATTTACAAATGAAAAAATACGTGTCTTTTATTTTTGAATGATATAGAATACCTAGACGGTCTAATTACATTTTTTACGGCAACAGGCTAGGAACACTAACCACTCAGGCTAATACAAACAGACATGTTCATGCACACAAATGTTTGTATATATGCGGGAATCGACCCTTGGCTCAGAGGGCAGAGGTCACAACCAAATGAGCCATCGACCCAGTCATGATGAAGCCGACCTAATGAACTTTTTTAAATAGATTATAGGTAATTTAAAAAACAGAGATATCGTTTCAGCGTTTATTTATAAACTTATACGGTAGAAATCACAATTTTCAAGATATGTGCTTCTTCTGTATGCGTCTGCGACTAACTGTAAGGTCCCCTTTGACTTTTTTTGTACAAAAATGCAAAGAAAAGAAATAGTGTCCATTTTTAGAAAGAAAGAAAAACCATTTGGGTACGATAATCATAATTAAATGATATTATGACAACTCAATTACTTGATAATCGAACTTACTCTTAGTATAAACTTATAATGTAGAAATTTAAGAGGTAGGGCATAGCGAATCTTCGCTCGAATTGGGCCGCCCGTCCGGGGAAGGACCTCCACCCTATAGAATACCGCTGCTCATTGACCTCCGGGTCGTGTTTCTGCCAGTGAGTTGGGTTTCAGGAGCTCGTGGGTGTTAGGGTTAGGCCGGCATGGCAGTGGCAACTGACAGGTCACTGACCAGTTACTTACTCGTTGTCACAGCGACTTGGGCTTCAAAATAGAGATTTAGGGATATAGGGACAGAAAAAGCGACTTTCTTTTATACTATATAGTGATAATGACTTTATTTCTATCAATGTAAAGTTAGTCGTAATTAAAAAAACCAGTGAGACCATCTAAAGAGGGTACTTACAGTTAGACAAAATGAATATATACACGTGCTTACATCACATAATAACCTTACCAACTAAAGAGTAAATAATAATTATTGCCATAAAATAAGACATGCTTATACATTTTTAAGAGATCCATTTAATATATTAGGCCCAATAAAGATTTGAATAAGGAATACACATGTAGGAACAGACTTGTCCCTACGAAAAGTGGAAGTACTTCCGCCGAGCTAGGTGATCGTGCTCGGGGACCGCGGTCCGATGGACCATCTTGGTTTTTCGTATATATAGCGAGTCGTGATGAAAACTTCGTATGTGAGTTGTACGTCTTCCATACAAGTTGTATGGAGCGATTTAATTCTCCATAGACCCGGATTTCACATCGCCATCTGTTGTTAGCTGGCGGAACTTGTATTGCATATTGTAGCGACGTGGAGGTTGTTGTAGCGGTGTGGAGATAGGTGTCGCTACGTGTCGCTACACACATTTACACATTGCTAACTTATACTGATAACTGCATGTACCTAAGGGAGCGACCTATCATCTTTTCGCTCCAAGCCAACCTCATCTGCCCGTGGTGCATCCTGCCAAATAACAAACGAGGCGCTGGCAACCAACTGGTGGCGGTATAACCATCACGATTGAAGGCGTAGCTAAATACCACCGGCCGATGACGGACGATTTCACCCTACATGGCGATTACGCAAGTTGATTTAAACTTATGATTAAAGCTGATTAAAAAATACGGTAATGATTTTCAATCTGTCTGTTTACCGGTCTATACAAAATTATATTTATGTATCCCCATGTATTCCTCATTCAAACATCATTATAATAAATTTTGATACAAACTCAAGTCGAAATTTTAATAGAAATGTACAATAGCCTATTATGGCAAAAAATTGTAATTAGTCCGTCTTTTAGCTTATTCAAAAATAAAAGACACGTATTTCCTTATTTCATTCAAATAAACAATAGCAAAGATACAAGGCATCAAAAGTTAGGAGTGGGAGTCTTTGACGTCACTCGCTCCCGTAAAAATGCCTCACCGAGTGACGTCACGCGTAATTTCAACGGGCTATCAATTTGTAATTTTTAGTCTAATTTACAAATAAAAAATACGTGTCTTTTATTTTTGAATAAGCTAAAAGACGGGCTAATTACAATTTTATATAATATAATAATAATAAAATATAATAATTAGTCCAATTACAATTTTTAGCCATAATAGCCTATTATTATAATAAAATATGTACGTTACCTACCTGTAGAGTAAAAATAAAGCGTGTCTAAAATATGACTGACACAATACGTACTATTAATAATAACTACTATTATTATTAATTATTATCACAATTGACATTGCTCTGAGTTACAAAATCATATATATTTATGAATAATTTAAAATAATAGATGCAAGTGATCACTTATTATTATTATATTTAAAATACTTTACCGCATAGAATTATTACATACAGTTGTAAATTATATCTTAATATTATGCAGTAAAAATTTTTTAAAAGACGATAGCTGTTTTTTTGATGTAAAATGTTTTATTTATTTCATTTGCACAAGAGTGCAAAAGAGTTTTTTTTATAATATAATAGCTTGTATAATACAAAACATTGTTATCCATATGGGAAAACAACTATTAAACATTATTCTTGCATTATCTGTGTTCCCTTAAAGTCACGAGTAAGGAATGATATAACTGAGAAAATTGAAAAAAATGCTTTCAAGGCTTTTTCAATACTATAGAAAAAATTGGACGGTGGTCTAAGTCTTGTTTGGAAAAAATTCACTTCAGAAAAACTCGTGACGTACCTATATTAATTTTTCTCAAAATATCGGTTTCATCACACATTTTAAATTTGATTGTAAATATTCTTTACATATAAAATGTAAAACTTTCTTCAATTACGAAAGTTCTAAAGTTCTATAAAACCATCATCTGGTCATTATGATCAGTAGAAAAATGGTTCTTTCATTAAAAATTTAAAGGCTCGTTAAAGTGTGAAATGAGCAGCTGAAAAATACATTAAAATTGCAAATTTTTTAAATGTTTTTTATTTTATTTTATCCAGCAATAATAATAATATCGACACTATCGATAAACCTTTACATTATCGATGAAATCCGCAACACTATTGTGAATTATATAAGCGCATGTTTAATCCTTTGACTGCCACGAATAGAAGAACTATTGTCACACAAGCGACACTGGCGTTCAAAGGGTTAAGAACAGCATTATGTCCTTTAACGAGCCCTTGCTGAGATTCCCAACCTTTTGTAAAAAATTACAAGATATATTTCTAAAGTGTTCTAAACTTGATTAAAATATATCATATCAAAAATGTACTCTAAAGATTATGCTAGAAATTTACAAATGTGTAAAATTTATCTAAAAAGATTCTTATTGTTATATATTTCGCAATCTTAATAAAATCAATGATCTAACCCAGATTTTTGAAGAATGTGTTTATCTAAAAACCGACCAATCGGACCAATCAAACTAATTTTTCCAAAATTATGAGTTAGGTCTTTGTTTTATTAAATGTGCGATTTTATAGACTTATCATAAGACCTATGTAAGGCCTAGCTTGAGTTTCACAGGTATATTTTTAAAAACATCAGACTTATTACATTATAAAATTCAGTTGTAGTTCAGTTATGTATAAAGTTCAGTTAAAGTAAGGATTAAATTATAAAATTCAGTTGCCTTAAAAAAGCTGGTAAAAGGTTCTATAGGTACATAAAAAGTAGAGATGCGCCGAATATTCGTTTGGTATTCGGTATTCGGCGTATTCGGCATCTTTTCCACTATTTGTATTCGGCCGAATTATTCGGTTTTAGTGCCGAATATATTCGGTTTAAGTATTTCTGTATTCTTGGCTACATGACATGGAATAACACTGAAGACAAGCTTTTTTCTTATGTAAGATTGTTTTTAATCTAACCTAGTTATAATAAATCTGTAGAGAGGTCAATTCTGTACATGAAATATATTTTCAAAATAACTATCAGGGAGTGATTAGTGATCGATACTGATGCCAAAAACGCAATCAGTAAAACTTTTGTCTGTCTGTCTGTATGTTCGTTATAGAAAAAAAAACTACTGGACGGATTTTAATGAAACTTGGTACGATTATTATTCTTCATACTCCTGGACAGGTTATATTATACTATTCATTACGCTACAATCAATACAGTGATGTGAAGTGTTGGGAAAACGGGAGAAATTTTTATCTGCATGTTTGATCGCGCATCACGCGGAAACTACTGCATGGAATTAAATGCGGTTTTCAACAATGTATTTCTAGAGGTCTAACTTAAAATTTATGGAAATTTTATGGAAGTCCGTTATTTTTGAAACCCGATATTCACGCGTGCGACGCCGCCGGCACAGCTAGTAAATTAATAAAACTTGCGAAGAACGTGTAAAAAAGCTAATAAATTAAAGCTCTCCCCACCACCAGTCGGTTGCCTCGCCCCTTTACATCTATATCATCTTCTCGCTACAAGCCGTCCTTACCTGCCTGTGGTGCATCCTGCTGAATAACGAATGAGGCTCTGGCAACCGACTGGTGGCGATATAACCATCGAGATTGACGGCGTAGCTAAATACCACAGGCCGACGGTGGGCAGCAGCGTCACCGGAGCGAGAAGCTACGCCCTGCGATCGTCAACCCGCCTGCCCAGCTTGGAGATTATGGGTGCAACCTCCAGGTGTTTGCCCAAAGTGGCGAACACCTGGAGAGGCTTATTATGTCCATTGTGTGCACTGCGATAGGCTGATGATGATGAAATGAAAGCAATTAAACGGCTCTCTCGCAACTTGCCACCAACGACAGACGGCGTGCATGTTTGAACCTGTTTACGTGGCAAAGCAGTAAAATGGTGAACCGAATAATTCGGCCGAATATCCGGTTCGGTAAAGATTGAACCGAATAGTATTCGGTATTCGGTTATTCGGTGAAACCACTATTCGGCGCATCTCTAATAAAAAGCAATACATATTTTATTAAAACGCAGTCTCAAATTAAGATTTCAGTTAGATTCGAGTTTCTAGATAATTCCCTTTGGTCTTTTGAAAATGGGAAAGAAAAGATCTTCTTGGTTACAAAAACAACAATTTCATTCGATTTTCGTAGCTGATTATTTATCGATACCATGTCCAGCAGTGGACTGATAAACGCTGATGATGATGATGTCCAGCAGTGGCCTGATAAAGGCTGATGATGATGATGATGATGTCCAGCAGTAGACTGATATAGGCCGATGATGATGTCCAGCAGTGGACTGATAAAGGCTGATGATGATGATGATGATGTCCAGCAGTAGACTGATATAGGCCGATGATGATGTCCAGCAGTGGACTGATAAACGCTGATGATGATGATGTCCAGAAGTGGACTGATAAAGGCTGATGATGATGATGTCCAGCAGTGGACTGATATAGGCAGATGATGATGATGTCCAGCAGTGGACTGATATAGGCCGATGATGATGTCCAGCAGTGGACTGATAAACGCTGATGATGATGATGTCCAGAAGTGGACTGATAAAGGCTGATGATGATGATGTCCAGCAGTGGACTGATATAGGCAGATGATGATGATGTCCAGCAGTGGACTGACAAAGGCTGATGATGATGATGTCCAGCAGACCAGTGGACTGATAAAGGCTGATGATGATGATGATGTCCAGAAGTGGACTGATAAAGGCTGATGATGATGATGATGTCCAGCAGTGGACTGATAAAGGCTGATGATGGTGATGTCCAGCAGTGGACTGATAAAGGCTGATGATGATGATGTCCAGCAGTGGACTGATATAGGTTGATGATGATGGCCAGTTGCGTATCTGCCAACATTCCCGTGTGTCTGTCTGTACGTCACAATTTGTGTCTTATCTTGCAGACAACAAGGTCTTGTTCGCTTTGATGGCGGCGCGCAGTTTCTTGACTAGAGGCGCCGGCTGTATCAGAACAGACACTTCGGTACCGTGGAGGCTCAGCCTGTTCATTTCTTCTTCGCCCCCCTGCAAGAAGAATTAATAAATAAATAAATAACCCAAGACATGCCACGCTGGGCCACACAGCGCCACCTAGCCACAAACTAAGCCAAAGCTTGTACTATGGGTACTAGACAACTGATAAACTTACTTAGATACATTTTTTTTTGTAAATAAATACATATTATATATAGAAAACACCCAGACAAACAGACATGTTCATGAACACAAATGTTTGTACTGTGCGGGAATCGAACCCACGACCCTTGGCTCAGAGGGCAGAGGTCACTACCAAATGAGCCACCGAGCCTGTCATGAAGAAGTGTTAATGAAAGCTGACCTGGGTCATTCTTCTTTTTTACCGACAATACCAACTCGATCACAGTAACTTCATTTACTTACTTGTTCCACTTCACTAACTAAAAATCGACGTTGACGAATTTCAGTTCGTATATTCGAACACGGGAGGGACAAATGAGAGGGATTTATGGGGCAAAAATACGCGATCCGTTCAACGAACGATCGTTTTCGTTTTCTGTAGTAGGGCCCCAGACCCGGAGACGACGCCGGGCAGACATCGAGGACCATCGAGGCCCGCACGCGAGGCCCTCAAACAGGGACCTCAGAGTAGTAGCAGGCTGGTAGTGAAATACAGTGATTCCACCCCTTAGAATATGCCCGCTCCAGTCGATACAGTTAGAAGATTTGGGCCCCATTTCACAATCGGTTAATAATCGATGGACAATCGATATTTTTTGACTGGCTCGGTGGCTCAATTGGTAGTGACCCCTGCCTTCTGAACCAAGGGTTCTGGGTTCAATTCCCACCCGGGACAAACATTCGTGTGATGAACACTTGTGTTTGTTCCGTGTCTGGGTGTTTATATTTGTATTTAAGTATTTATTTGTGGTACCTTCGTTGTTCTGATACACAAGTGCTTAAGCTACTTACTTTGGGATCGGAGCAATGTATGTGATGTTGTCTGATATTTATTAATATTTATTTTGCAAAACTATTACCTTGACAATATTCAGCGGGCGGTTGTTAATCTCGGTGACTGCCCACTTGCCTGGCGGCGGCAGACCCGCCCGGGCGGCTGGCGACCCCGCCTCCACGCTAGTTACCGTGCACTCCCCGTCCAATTTGATACCTGAACACACACATAAATAAATAACCCAAGACATGCCACGCTGGGCCACACAGCGCCATCTAGTCTCAAACTAAGCCGACGCTTGTACTATGGGTACTAGACAACTGATAAACTTTTTTTTATATAGTAGCTCGACCTACCTTGGGCTTCTCTTTCGCTTTCCATCAGGCGTAGGGTACGCCTGATGGAAAGCGAAAGAGAAGCCCAAGTCGTTTTGACAATTGGCAAGTAACTGGTCAGTTTCCTGCCAGTTGCCACCGCCATGCCGGCCCAACCCTAACCCCGCACGAGCTCCGGAAACCCTACTCACCGGCAGAAACACGACCCGGAGGTCATTTGGCTGCGGTATTCTGTAGGGTGGAGGTCCTTCCCCGGACGGGCGGCTCAATTCGAGTGAAGACTCGCTATGCCCTCGTTCTCTTATGGGCAGCCCAGACGACAGACTATCCGTGACGCACTTTTTAGTCTGTGATGCAATTATATGCAGTAACGCACACGACGCGCAAAAATCTGTCGCGGATATTTCACAGACGACGCACATCTTCGATCATTCTGTCGGCAGAGCTGTAGGGACCTAGAGATGCTCAGACTCTATCGCACAAAAAGTCTGTCGTCTGCGCAGCCCCTTAAACTTACTGAAGATACTATATCTTTTGAGTAAATACATAAATACATATTATACACTAGCTGTGCTCGCGACTTCGTCCGCGTGGAATAGTTATTTTTTTCCCCGTTTTTTTTACATTTTCCATTATTTCTTCGCTCCTAATAGTTGCAGCGTGATGTTATATAGCCTAAAGCCTTCCTCGATAAATGGTCTATTCAACACAAAGAATTTTTCAATTCAGACCAGTAGTTCCTGAGATTAGCGCGTTCAAACAAACAAACAAACTCTTCAGCTTTATAATATTAGTTAAGATGGAAAACACCCAGACTTCCCTTCCAACAGGCCTCTGCGGGATCGGATCCGAGATGAGGTGATCCGGCAGAGAACCAAAGTCACCGACATAGCTCACCGGATCAGTAAGCTGAAGTGGCAGTGGGCTGGCCACATCAGCCGCAGAACCGATAACCGTTGGGATAAACGTGTTCTGGAGTGGAGACCGCGTCTCGGCAAACGTAGTGTAGGACGCGCTCAGGCCAGGTGGAGTGACGATTTGCGCAGGACGGCTGGCAAGTGCTGGATGCGAGGAGCCCAGGATCGATCTAAGTGGCGAACATTGGGAGAGGCCTATGTCCAGCAGTGGACTATTTCACTCACCTATACTTTCTTGATCTCTTTTGTTGAGTACGTAAATCTTGGCGAGCGGTACCCGGTGAAACAACAGGTCAATCTGTAGAACAACGAAACGAAGAAATAGTTTATCAATAATTATTAGACAGACATCAGACAACATCACATACATTGCTCCGATCCCAAAGTAAGTAGCTTAAGCACTTGTGTTATGGGTATCAGAACAACGAAGGTACCACAAATAAATACTTAAATACAAATGTAAACACCCAGACACGGAACAGACACAAGTTTCATCACACGAATGTTGGTCCCGGGTGGGGAGCTACTAGCTACCAATTGAGCCACTGAGCCGTCATAAATATTAGAAAACATCATACATTTACATTTACCCTTTGGGTATTTTTTAAAGTACCACCACATAATGGCTTCCGTACGTCAGCTGGCAACCGACGGTATAACCATCATAATTCAAGGCGTAGCTAAATACCACAGACCGATGACGGGCAGCAGTGTCACCGGCAGCGAGGAGCTACGCCCTGCGATCGCCAACCCGCCTGCCCAGCGTGGCGATTATGGGTATAACCTCCAGATGTATGCCCTAAGTGGCAAACAACCGGAGGGGGCCTATGTCCAGCAGCGGACTGCTATAGCTGATGAAGATGATGACGATTGTTGGAAAGCGCTGTCAGAAGCTCAAGTTGCTGTGAGGAACGGGCAAGTAGCCGGTCAGTTACCCGTCAGTTGCCACCGCCATGCCCCCGGCCCGACCCTAACCCCCGGCTGCCGATGCAAGCTTCCCTATTCGTGCCATCTTCCCCCATCCAGCCGCTAGACGGCGCTGTATCTGTTAGTTGCTCCTCAAGAGGCGTTAGTGTGGCCGCCGGTCACTAGATGGCGTTGTTTCTACTGAGGTGTTAGTGCGGCCGCCACTCATTAGATGGAGCTGTGTTGCTTAGGTGTTAGTGCTGCCGCCGCTCAATAGATGGCGGTGTCTCCAGAGATGTTAGTGCCACTGTCGGTCACCTAGATGGCGCTATGTCTGCTTAGGTGTTAATGCTGCCGCCGCACAAAAGGTGGCGCTGTGTCTCCAGAGATGTTAGTACCACTGTTGGTCACCTAGATGGCGCTGTATTTCTAGGTGCTAGTACTGCTGCCGCTCAATAGATGGCGCTTTGTCTCCAGAGATGTTAATATGGCTATCGCTCGTTAGATGGAGTTGTTTGCTTAAGTGTTAGTGCTGCCGCCGCTCAATAGATGGCGGGTGTCTACCGCCAGCTAAGCTCTGCTCACTCACCAGCGGCGCGTTGCAGGCTCTCATCAGCTGCCTGGCGTGGTGCAGGTCCCGCGGCTTGCGCAGCACGCACACCCACCAGCCGATCTCCCAGTCTGCCGCCGAACCGCGCACCGCCCCACGCCCCACCAAGCGATCCTGCAAGGAAACAAAGGTGATTATAGACTTCAATTCAATTCAAAATCATTTATTACTCGTCACATAACAAATAACAGAAGATGAACATTGTAATACATGTGACACCCTGGAAGGGGCCGCAGCGAGTTTTAAAGAGAGTTAGGCCATAGCGAATCTTCGCTCGAATTGAGCCGCCCGTCCGGGGAAGGACCTCCACCCTATAGAATACCGCAGTCAAATGACCTCTGGGTCGTGTTTCTGCCGGTGAGTAGGGTTTCCGGAGCTCGTGGGGGGTTGGGTTGGGCCGGCATGGCGGTGGGCAACTGACCAGTTACTTGCCCGTTGTCACAGCGACTTGGGCTTCTCTTTCGCTTTCCATCAGGCGTAGGGAAGCCATTATGTCGAGCCACTATAAAAAAAAAACACATCATATCACATAATTACATCATCATCATCAGCCTATAGCAAGTCCACTGCTGAAACATCTGGAGGCTATACCCATAATTGCCACGCTGGGCTGGGCGGGTTAACGATTGCAGGGCGCAGCTCCTCGCTCCGGTAACGCTGCTGCCCGTCATCGGTCCGTGGTATTTAGCTACGCCTTTAATCGTGATGGTTATATATAATTATTACCATCAGTCGGTTGCCAGCGCATCGTTTGTTGTTCGGCAGGATGCACCACGGGCAGGTGAGGTTGGCTTGGAGCGAAAAGATGATAGGTTGCTCCCTTACATGTCACCTGTAGAAGCTCCTCCTCCTGATCGAAGGACCACTTGCTTCTTTCACTGTTGCACTGTACAACGGTACAGTCACTTACCAGAGTCGGTCGCCGTACTCGGCCAGTACATTATCGGGCTCGAAGGACCACTTGCTTCTTTCACTGTTGCACTGTACAACGGTTACAGTCACTTACCAGAGTCGGTCGCCGTACTCGGCCAGTACATTATCGGCGCGAAGGACCACTTGCTTCTTTCACTGTGTACTGTACAACGGTACAGTCACTTACCAGAGTCACTCGCCGTACTCGTCCAGTACATTATCCGGCTCGAAGGACCACTTGCTTCTTTACTGTTGCACTGTACAACGGTACAGTCACTTACCAGAGTCGGTCGCCGTACTCGGCCAGTACATTATCGGGCTCGAAGGACCCACTTGCTTCTTTCACTGTTGTACTGTACAACGGTACAGTCACTTACCAGGAGTCACTCGCCGTACTCGTCCAGTACATTATCCGGCTCGAAGGACCACTTGCTTCTTTCACTGTTGCACTGTACAACGGTACAGTCACTTACCAGAGTCGGTCGCCGTACTCGGCCAGTACATTATCGGGCTCGAAGGACCACTTGCTTCTTTCACTGTTGTACTGTACAACGGTACAGTCACTTACCAGAGTCGGTCGCCGTACTCGGCCAGTACTGGCGGGCTGTGCGCAGGAACAGTAGCTGGCAGGGCGGCTCGGCGTCGCTGCTCGGCTTGTAGGGCAAGGGCTTGGCGTCTGCGCAGGGGGACGAGTCCGCAGGCGTTGGAGGTGAGAGGCGGGGACTGGCCTGGGGAAACAAAGTATAGGTGGAATGTCAACTAAAATTATGGTGAGGAGAATGAGAATGATGCCAAAAATGCGATCAGTTTTTGTCTGTCTGTCTGTTATGTTCGTTATAGAAACAAAAACTACTCGACGGACTTTAACGAAACTTGGTACGATTATTCTTCATACTCCTGGGCAGGTTATAGTATACTTTTCATCGCGCACAATTAATAGGGAGCAGAGCAGTGAAGGGAAGTGTTGGGAAAACAGGAGACATTTTTATCTGTATGTTTGATCGCGCATCACGCGGAAAACTACTGCATTGATTTGAATGCGGTTTTCGCCAATATATTGCTAGAAGTGTAACTTTAAACTTAGGTATCATTCTATGGAAGTCCGTTATTTTTGAAACCCGATAACCACGCGTGCGACGCCGCCGGCACAGCTAGTTATTAGTATAGATATAGAGAGATAGATACATATAGATAGATATGTTACCGTTACTCAGGGAGCTGCTCCTCCGCCGCGTGCCGTCGGCCTGGTCTCCGGGCGGGAGCGGTGCAGCACCTTCACGGGAGATGTACCGCTCCTGGACAACTGGCGTTACTTATTTATTTATTTATTTATTTATTTATTAGAAATCAACAGCGTTATCACCTTGATTACATTAATTAGTATAGAGTAATATTAAGGCCAATTACAGATTTCTTTAAAAAATTAAATTTTCATCGATACCTATAACAATTTCGTTGTGTTTTGTTTGCGTGTGTGTGTGTGTGTGTATGTGTGTGTGTGTGTAGTGTATGTGTGTGTGTGGTGTATGTGTATGTGTGTGTGTGTGTGTGTGTGGTTCGAGTGTGTGTGCGTTTAAGTCAGCGTCAGTCAGTCAGTAACTTAATTTGACCGCTTCAAGCACTAAAAAAGTGCCTAAAGCAGCCAAATCAAGCTACTCCAGATCAAATACTGAAGGGATTGTCACCTTAGAGGGTATACCGTAGGGCAGCCATACTCTAAGTGTGTTCCGGGGAACCCTAGGGTTCCGCTATACCCCTGTCGGGGTTCCGCAAGAAGTTAGAAAAAAAAATCAAAACACCTCTCTCTATCGACCGTTGTGACGCGGCGTAGCTCGATTCACTATTCATCATCATCATCATCAGCCTATTATAGTCCACTGCTGGACATAGGCCTCTCCAGTTGTTCGCCACTTAGAGCAAACATCTGGAGGATATAGCCATAATCGCCACGCTGGGCAGACGGGTTGGCGATCGCAGGGCGTAGCTTCTGCTCCGTGACGCTGCTGCCCGTCACCGGTCTTTAGTATTTAGCTACGCCTTCAATCGTGATGGTTATACCGCCACAGTCGGTTGCCAGCGCCTCGTTTGTTATTCGGCAGGATGCACCACGGGCAGGTGAGGTTGGCTTGGACCGAAAAGATGATAGGTCGCTCCCTTACATCCCAATTCACTATTATTATACTTGTTAGGTAAGTAAGTAAATAAGTAACTGTTACATCTAATTATGCTTATTAAAAAAAAATACACTTAAAAACCATTGTGGCTGGCTCGGTAGCTCAATTGGTAGGACCTCTGCCTTCTGAGCCAAGGGTCGTGGGTTCGATCCCCCACACATTACAAACATTTGTGTACTTGAACATGTCTGTTTGTATTGGTCTGGGTGTTTTCTATGTATAATATGTAATTATTTACAAAAAAAAAAGTATCAAGTAGTTTATCAGTTATCTAGTACCCATAGTACAAGCTTCGGCTTAGTTTGGGGCTAGGCAGCGTGGCATATCTTGGGTTATTTATTTATTTATTGTTTATTGTAGGGTTCCATCAAGTATTTTGCTATCAAAGGGTTCAGTCACCAAAAAAGATTGAGAAACGCGGCCGTAGGGTGACATGCGTCGGCATTCACCGAGTAGGGATACCAATTTGGCTGCACATTGTATACCATTGTAGCTTAGTTTAAGTTACTTTGTAGATTTAGTACACCCTTGTATTATTTAATGTGCGCTAAATAA